>MPUH01000140.1:0-96794 GCA_001970955.1 Stentor coeruleus | reverse complement strand
ATATAAAGGTCATACAGAAAAAATAAAAAGTATTGCAATAGCGAATAATAATCAATTCATAGTATCAGGATCTTATGATAATACTGTAATAGTATGGAATTTATTATCAAAACAACAAGAAGTAATATTTGAAGGTCATCAAGATATAGTAAATTGTGTGATAATAACATATGATAATATGTTCGTAATATCAGTATCTGGATCATATGGATCATCAGATAACACTATAAGAGTATGGAATTTACTTAATAAAAGTCAAGAAATAGTATTAGAAGGTCATACAAATGGAGTAAAATGTGTTGCAATAACAAGTAATAATCAATTTATTGTATCTGGATCTTTAGATAAGACTATAAGAATATGGAATCTCTTTGAAAAAAAACACGAAATAATACTTGAAGGCCATAAAGAAAAAATAAAAAGTATTGAAATTACTAAAGATGATCAGTTTATAGTATCAGGATCTTCAGATTGGACTGTTAGAGTATGGAGTTTGGTCAATTTAAATATATGCTTTATTATTAAAGCAGAATGTCATATACCTATACAATATTTTGTTAGCAAACTTGGAAGCAAAGTTTTCCTTAGCACTGGATTTGGAATTTCTACTTGTGCACTTGAGGAAAAAATAATTTACCATGAATTCTTTTTTGATAATCAATTTGAACAACTTTTAAATGAAGGACAGAGCTTTGAAAAGTATGACCATGAATGTATGCTACCGAAAATAATTTATCAACTTAGTTAGATGCTTTAAAAACTATTAATAATAAGTAAAGTCAGCTATATAAAAAGGTAGTGCTCTAATAGTATAACCTATATTCTGCAATACAAATTTCCAGATCTAAAAATATCAAATTTCATATTAAACGAAGCTGAAAAAGTTAAAATCCAATAGAAAATTTGGTAAAACAAGCGTTAAATAAATGATAAAATTATAATAAACTCTACATCAAAATTTAATTTAAACCAAAAGACTGCAATAAAATTCAATCATCCTAAGTAAAAAAATATTATTCGAAGACCCTTCATTTTCTAAAACCAAAGTAACTTACTAAAAATCATGATTTTTACAATAAATCAACAAAAATCACTGCTAAAAGCATCATAAAATTTAAAAAATAATAAAACTCAACATCTCCTATCCTACTTAACCTCTTTAATCCCAAGATGATTCATAATCGCTCTAAGATTATTCCCAGTCCTCCTCTCAAATTTCTTCATCTTCATTTTCAACTCACGAAGTCTTTCCAAAAACGCATCCCCATCAGTTTTCGCTCTTGACGATACCTTAACATTACTCGTTACCCTATGCAAATATTGTTTACAATTTTTATCCCTATTAAACAAAAAATAAACATTTTCAGCTTCCCTTAAAAGTTGTGCGATTTCCTTACATTCCGAAGACCTAATCTGATTTTTAACTTTTTGATAAGTATTTGTCATAATAGTTATAAGTAAATTTAACAATATAATCGGTCCAAAAAGTGTAGCAGCAAAAAATATTAGATACATAAAAATTGTATAATCAGTAGTATCAAATCCACCAATATTAAGTTCCCAAGCAAATTTTATAGAGTCAGTAAATGTTTCAAATTTATAAACAGCTTTAGCAACAGCAGCTATTCCAACCATAGAGTATATAAAAATACTTACAAATCCAGCTATATCAACAAATACCCATTTGATGAGGTTAATATAAAAACCTGTAGCTCTAAAAACTCGGAAATAAGAATAACCTTTTTGCCAAGCGGCATATAAAACTAGTATGTCTAATATTTCAGTTACTGGGATATCGAAAATTCTGTAAAAAAATAAGGTAAATGTTGAGGTTATGACTATTGTATCTAGTAAACCCCAACCTAACATGAAAAATCGATGTTTTAATGATATTAACTGAACAAATGCATTAATCATAAGTATTGTATTTATAAAACATGCGAATAATAAAGTGTTTATGTTCTTGTTAAAAATATAGTAGTTTATAAAGATGAAATATATTCCAAAAAGAATAATCATAGTCCATGCTACAATTCTAACAGTTTTCCATTTGTGGTCAAGCAAGAATGATATGAATTCAAGTTTGTAACTGAAAATGTTTTTTTCGTTGTGGATAATTCGGGTAAGGAAATTTATGCTGTATTCTGACCCAGGAATCATGCAGATTCTAAAGTAAGTTTGTTTGAATTTTAATCTGTTTCCTGTTGTTAAGTCATTTTTGACAAATTTTATATTGTTAATTTCTGGAAACAATTGGTTTGTTTCGAATGAAAAAGGAAGTTTTTTACTTTTCCACATTGAAAGTTCAACTTTGTAGTATTTAGGCAAACTCGTGTCTAAACTTTTACAGAAAAAAAGCCGGAAAATTTTATACGAACTTTTTATCTGACTGTCTACAAGTTTTACTAGAGAACTTTCTAAGATTGATAATAGAAGTGGGTTTGTTTTACGATGTATTTTCATGTATAAATAAAATACTTTAAAACTTTCTTCATAGTTCATTTCTAAGCAAATGTCTATAGGGCTTATGTTATATCTTGATGGAAACATCCCTATACCTGCTTCAAGGGCCTTTTCAAGCCTTTTGAAATCGTTTAAATATGTGTAAAGATGAATTTCATTTATATGATATGGCTCAAAAACCCAAGGATAAAAATAATTGTATCCATCATTTATTGTTCCATAGATAACCTTGCTTAGATAATCATAAATATTATAACTATTCTTATGATCACCAATAAGAGTAATCGGTCCTTCTTCACATTTTAAAGGATTTGTATAAAAAGTAACTCTATCNCCAATAAGAGTAATCGGTCCTTCTTCACATTTTAAAGGATTTGTATAAAAAGTAACTCTATCACTGAATAAAACACCAATTTTTGTTTTGTTTTCTAATAAACAAAAACTTATAGGCTCATCATAGATTTTAATACTAAAATTCTTAACACATTCAGGTACACAATAACTTACAATTAACTTCCCAACAATACAAATCAAAAACTNCACTGAATAAAACACCAATTTTTGTTTTGTTTTCTAATAAACAAAAACTTATAGGCTCATCATAAATTTTAATACTAAAATTCTTAACACATTCAGGTACACAATAACTTACAATTAACTTCCCAACAATACAAATCACAAACCTATTCGGACCTTTTAAAATATCCTTCAATAAATCTACTTTTATACTGTTAATTTTTATAATCTTCCTTGTCTCCCATATTTCTATCACACAATCTTTATATGCTATTATAAGTAAATCATTCTTATCAACATATGCGGTTTTAAGCACATCAGATTCTCGAAGGTTTTTAAACTGGACATTTTTTGGTATTATAGGGATAACAGAATAATAAAAACTTCTACTTTGTGAAATAGCAAAAAGCATTTTTCTTTTATCTGAGTATTCAAGTGAGACAATTTCACTGTGGCTTGTTTTAAGAAAACTCCAAATTTTATTTTTTTCATCATAAACTCTACATTGGTTTATTTCCCCAATAAAAATATAGTGTTTTTTTTTAGTTAAATTTAGAGATTTTATACCTTTTGATGTAATTTCTAACTTGGTTTCAAGTTTTTTTTTTAAATTTAAAAGTGTTATCGTGAAGATCTTTTCATCAAACATCTGGTTTTCTTCTTGTAAATTAGCGATACAGACTCGTTTTTTGGATTGATTAAAAGCGTAACAACAAATGTTTTCGAGATTGAAATAATGCAATTTTTCAAGTGTACATTTTTCATTTTTTGGTATAGACTTTGAGATAAAGATTTTATTGTTTTGGAAAAAAAACATATTGGTTTCATAAGAGTTTCCTGAAAAAATCTGACAGTTTTCCAGAAAAAGTTCATCAAAATATGTTGTTGAGCTGGTGTCAAAAGATGGCACTTTGGAGAAAACTATTTTTTTATTGGAGATGGAATAAATATCTCTACTATTAAAACTCTCAGGAAGTATTTTTTTCTTCCCTTTTCTAAAACTATCCTTTTTTGCCATATCTGATTCATGACAATATTTATAAGGTATTATCAAATCCTTTACCTGACTATCATGTCCAGTCATCACCACACACGAACTAAAATTTCCTGTATCCCAAATACAAACTTGTTTATCATCTCCTACAGTAACAAAAAATTCTCCATCCATATCAACAGCACAAGTATTAATTTTCCCATTATGTGCTTTAAAACTACTAACAAGTTCTTCATTATCAAAATCATAAACATATAATATTCCATTATCGCTACCAAATAAAATTCTTTGTTTATTTGGAAAAAAACTTATACATCTGATATTTGCAAAAGAATTCAAGTTGATTTTATTAACTATATTTCTATCTGCAATTGATATAATAATTACCATCCCATTATTACATCCTATAGCTAAAAAACAATTGTTAGAATCTATAGTTATTGAATACCCAGGGATATTTTCATCAAATAAAACATAAAAATTACTTCCGGAATTTTTAGTCCATGCTTTAATACACCCATCATCTTCTAAAGTGTATAAAATACTATCGTCAAAGTTCAAAACAAAGTCAATTATTTTTAATTCGGAAATATTAAATTGATTTGAAAAACTTTTTGCGTCAAGTTTTGATATGGATCCATTTTGACATAAAACATATAAAAAATGATTGTTTTTGGACAAACGGATTTTTATGATTCCAGAATGAGAAATTTTAGCTTTGTGCGGAGTCGACCTTGATGTGATATCTATTAAAGCGATTTCACCTTCTGAACTTCCTATGAAAAGGGTTTTTTCATCTATTGCTACGTCGATGCTTGTCCCTGAAATGTTTATTTCATAGTTGATTGGCATGTATTTTTTTATATGCGAAACAAGAGATTCCATTACTTTTATTGGATTGTTTGAATCTGTTATATCGAAATCTTCATGATAATTTTCTTGTTTAAGAGTTCTTTGGTTGTTATCTGGAACTAAGGAAGGGGCAGCTCGAAAATTATCCATATACAAAAAAATATTATACTTCTATATTTATTAATATTATGTAACTTTGCTTTGATTGATATGTTTTGAATGAGTTTGAAAATCAAATCTTATAATTAGAATGAAAATAAGATAATGAAGGGGAGTTTTAAGTCTGAAGATTTTAATGTTTGAGTTTGAGAATTTTTAGAGAAAATATTAGTTATGACTTTTTTTTATTTAGGATTTAAAAGGAAAGGAGGATGAGTTTTTTTGAAGTAGGATAGGTTTAGTTTTAGAATAATTTTTTATTGTTATTTTAGGTATTGAATTAGATTATATATAAGAATATTTTTGAAATTTAGAAGGAAAAGAGGATGAGTTTTTGGAGTAGGATAGATTTAGTTTAGAATAATTTTTATTGTTATTTTAGGTATGAAATTAGGTTATAGATAAGAATATTTTTGGGATTTTGGAATTGTGTGTAGATTTTTTTCTTATAATGTTATGAGTATTGTTGCATTTAAACTTTTTTTTGTTTAGAGGGAAATTTTAAGTTTTTATCTTTGTAGCTAAAACACTTAGAGAAAACCTTGTAGCTAATATTATCAATGTTTTTGTGAAAATATTGGGAAATCGGATTGAAGTATTTATTTAGATTTTATTAAGGAAACTTTATTATATATATTTATAGAATAATGTTATTATTATTGATATTTTTCAAGCTAGGTTAGAAATTTAGTATTAAGACTCGAAACGAGCTAAATATTTTTGTAAGACATCCATATAAGGTGTATCGCTTTTTCTATAAAAATCAATAAAAACTAAACCATAAATGTTTCTTGTTTTCCCTGTTAAAACCAATAAAGGGTTAATAAAATTCACCTGATATAATTCTTCAAATGGTGACTGGATTACACGTGTCATTCCTGTTATAATTGAATGCAAATACAATATTGAATTCTGCTTAAAAAATATTTTATAAGGACAAGCGCTAATCAATTCTGTTGAACAATCTGGAAAAATATCAAAACTATAATTTTTTTTCCCATTAACCAAATCGTAAACTAGAATTTTATCACTGTTTTTATGTTCTAAGTATATCAAATTGCCTTGAAAAAGTATGAAATCGCCAATACATCTTATTTTCAACTCATGTTGATTAAGATAAACTCCTCCATACCAATCATTATACACAAGCTCTGGATGATTATTCACAGAACTTGTTGCAATTTTATTTATACTATGCTTAACTTCAATCTTATTGATTTTCTCATGATTAATACCAAAAACCCATATTATTTTTTTATTGTATATCAAATAGCTTTTAGATTGTTTATTGGGCATATGAAGGAAATAAACAGTTTTTCTATTAAAAGAATTTTTGATAAACTCTTTTATATTATGGGTTTTAATAATTTCCATATGTTCATTAAGTAAATAAACTCTTTCAGTAAACCCAATCAAAACATTTTTCCCTTTGTTGAAAATAAAAAGATACATAATTCCTTCATAGTCATCTGGGTATCTAAAACACCATTCCTCATTTTTATCAGAATTGTCATTAAGGATTTCGTTTTTCAAATCTAAAACTAACAATTTTACTTCATCTTCAAAGCCTAGAAGTATTTTATTACTATACCCATCAGCTTTGATTATTTTTTTTCCAAATTCTTTAATACTAACTGTTGGAAGCTCTGGAGAAAACTCTACAAGTTCTTTTATATCAAAAGTATTTTCATGATAAATAAACACATACTTATGAGAATCATATACAACATAATGAAAATAATTTATTTGATAATGCTTCCATTCACTATTTGTACTAAAAAACCCACCTTGGATAAGAATATTTATTAGATATGATTCATGAATTGATGCTATTGTTTCATTATTACTGGAGATAAGACGTCTTGGAATTCTTACTTGGAATTTAATATATTTATCAGTAAAAAATTTTTGAAGTTTTTTGCAGCTGAGGCAGAGCTCGATGAAGTCGTTGTATGCTAGAAATTCGATTATGATACGGATTAGGTTGGAACCGATTAGAGGTAAGAATGGCTTTGGGGGTTTTTTTAGTGGTTTGATGAGGTAGACTCTGATGTTTTTTTGCATTTTTTATATAATTGAGATTAAAAGGTTGGAATATTGATGAAGTTTATTGAGAGTTAGCGGTGTCGATTCTTCTCGGAAAATCTCCTTTAATGGATCTTCTCATATTGGAAATCCATTAAAATATTGGCCAATTTTAGATATGATTTTTGGTTTTAGGATAAATTGATAATTTTTATGTGTTTAGTTTAACTTCTTAAACAATCAAAGGTAAAATTCTCATATATTTAAGCTCAATATGTATTATCTTTAATAAATTACCTTATCTTTATATATCAATAATCCCATAGATTCCATTTTTCAAAAATTAATATAAAATTCTCATAATATTAAGTTTAATTACATACAAATTGTACTACAAAATCAAAAAATATTACTAATAAATGCAAAACTTTAATCTTAAAACTCAATTTCTATCTAAAAATTCAAATTATGTACTTAAATTCCAATAAAGCAAGCATAAAAAAAATACCTCCTCTCACAAATACAAAAAAAAAAACTTTTTTCGCTTTTAAAACCAAATTCTTTTAAAAAAAAAAATTTCTTACCAAATGCATATATACCAGGTTAATTATTTCTATTGTATTAAACATTCCTACACATAATTTCACTCAAATCATATGTCTGACTGTAGAAAAATGTCTGGTCATGAGAAATACCATTTTGCTTATTATAAATAGTATCCTTTTCAACACAGAGCTCAAGTATTGGTTCAAAGTTTTGCACAAGGTTCAAAGTTTCTTCCTTGCAAGCCTTTCTTTTTTCTTTGATATTAAGCATTTTAGCTCTAATTCTGTTCTTCCTATACTTAATTTCTTCTCTTTCAGCTTCAACTTCATTAATCAGTTTCTGCATATCTAAATTTTCATGATTCTTCTCTTCATCAATAACAAAAGTCCAAAACATTTTGGCCTTCTGGTCATTATAACCTACTTCTGTGTATTTAATCCCTTTACGTCCTTTAAAGTTTTCAGTTTTAACTATGCAACTACAGAATTCAGTCTCTGAAAAAAACCCTGATTTATAATATACACCGATATACATAGGGGATATTTCAGAAACTTCAAAAGTGTGACTTGCTTTCCAGTTGATTTTTTCATTTTCTTGATAAGACTTTGTAGAATCCCACGACAAATCACCGAATTTTATTATTAGATGAGCGTTAGCTTTAGGAAAACTGGATGGCAAGAGAAGTTTGATTATACGAATTGTGAGTAGAAGGTTTCTTGGGAACTCCTTTGATAATGGTAGCGACATTTTTATAATTATTTTAAATTATTATGGTATTAGTGCTTGCATATAAATAATAAGACAAAATATGTGTTATATTTTTGAGGATGGGTTTATATTTCTATGATCGATAAAAAGTTCTGTTGTTTTAATTTTAAATTAAAGGGATTTTTTGAGTTCTTTTTAATTTTATATTTCAGGCTGATTTGTGTTTGGNATTTTTTGAGTTCTTTTTAATTTTATATTTCAGGCTGATTTGTGTTTGGAGTTTGAATTTAAAAGCGAATTTGGTGGACAATTTTTAAAAACTAATACACAAAAGTTGCTTAAGGTATATATTTTATAATAAAATCTTAACCCTTAATAAAAATCTTATTTTAAAAAAGTGCTGAAATTGAGTTCTAAGTCATTCCATCTATAGTTTTATAATTTACACATTCCAAACCTTAAATAATAAAACACATCATTAAATCTAAATCCATACAACCACTTTACATAAAAATTTCATAAACTAGCACCTTTCCCACTATAAAACCTCTTCTTAATCATTCTTCCCAGAAATATTCTTATAAACCCCATAAAAAAGTTCCCTCCATCATCTATCCAACAAACTAAAAAAAAAATACAACAAAAATTTAACTTATCACATCAACACTTGTCTTTTTAAGATAATTTATCATCATCAACTTAAACTCCTCAATATCAATTTCTCCATCTCCATTCTGATCAACTTCTTTAATCATTGCATCCCATACATCTTTCCTTAAACTATTATCTGAAGACAAATACTCTTTTAACTCATTTCCTGTAATCTTCCCTGAGTTATCAGCATCAAGCATTCTAAATGCAGAATTAATATTTTCTTTACTCAAAAGTTCATCTTTAGCTGAACATGCTGTAATAAACTCATTATAATCAATAAACCCTGAATTATTAACATCAACTTGTCTCATGATTTTTTGTACTTCTTCAATTGCAGCTTCTTTTCCCATTTGTTGCATATATGCTTCTAATAATTCATCATGACTTAATTTCCCATCTTTGTTTTTGTCGATTTTAGAAAACGCATCAGAGAGTCTTTTGGATTCATCCTTACTGACCATTTGAAATGCTATAAAACTAAGTATTGCATATTGAAGTTTGAGTTCAGCATGGAAATTCTGTAGGTTGTTTAAAGATGTAGAGTCAATATTTGAAGTATTGGTTTCTGATAAAGCTAATATCCAAGGATGATTTAACGCTTGTTCTGAGGTTATTCTATCTTTAGGGTTGAATTGTAGCATTCTAGAAATTAATGATTTAGCTTCAGGGGAAATCTTAGCCCATTCAGCCCCTTGTACAGAATAATGTCCTTCTAAAACACTTCTTAAAATTTCTTTATCATTTTTCCCATAAAAAGGTGGTCGACCAGAAAGTATAATATATAAAATAACCCCACAGCTCCAAAGGTCGCATTTTTCATTATAATTTTTCGAAAGTACTTCAGGGGCTATATAATAAGCTGTACCATATTTATGAGTCATTTGTTTTTTTGGGTCGAAAATAGCTGAGGTGCCAAAATCTATGATTTTAAGCGTAGCATCTGGACCTTCTTTATCTAAAAGCAAGTTTTCAGGTTTTAAATCTCTATGAACTATATTATTTCTATGACAATAAGCTATGGCGCTAAGGATTTGCTTCATAAAATTAGCGGCAATGTTTTCAGAAAGATGCTTAGATTTGATTATATAGTCAAAAAGCTCTCCACCAGTTACATACTCTAAAACTAAATGATAGTTTTCATCATCTTCATAGAATTCATAAAGACGTACAATGTTAGGGTGGTCAGTTTGTCTAAGGATATCAACTTCATTGAAAAACTGGGTTTTTTCTCGCATGTCCTCAGAAATGTTACTTTTTTGTATAGTCTTTATAGCTCTTTTTTGATTTGTCGTTTTATGTATTCCTAAACGCACTGAGCCAAAAGCTCCTGACCCTAGTTTTGTACTGAAAATGTAGTGATCGTTTATTGAACCTTTACGTTTTCCTATAAAACCTGAAGCTTCAACAACGAAATCTGAGGTTTTGTTGGAGTGGCTAACTTTAACAGGTTTCGGGTTTGAGATTTTTATTTTCTCTTTTGAATTTTCATTGTTTTTCATACAACTGCTACCCATTGATGTATATTTTATATATAAATCTACATACTTTGTATTGTAAAATAAAGTTTTTGTGTTTTTAACTTCAGGTTTTAAAATAGTATATTTTATTGAATTTATTACTTTTGCTATTTTTTTGAAGCATCACTGTACTTCCAAGCTGAACTTTGCCTTGAGTTTCTCCCTAAGTTAGGAAAAGCTTTATCATTTTTCCAAAACTTGCCAATAATCGACGACTCATCTGAGCTATTCGTTCTATAAGCAGTCCTAGTTTCTTTTTTAACAGGAGAAATTGAACTATTCCTACTATCTCCATACAAGCCCTTTTGTTCTTCTGTACTTTTAACCAAAGGTGTCTGAGATAACTGTATCGTCTTCTTTTCATTTTCCTTTAAATTAACATTTTTCACATCAACCCAATCACTAACAATCGTCTGTGTCGCTTGATCCCTAACTTTTTTCCCTGCCGCATTATAATAAGGTTGTGAACTATAAGTAAAACTATTCTGTGGCTTCATAATCGGTCTTAATTTCGGCTTTGGTTTTTGACAATTATGTCCAGGTAAATCAGGTTCTCCACACAATTTGCATTTAATCAAAATTTTACTTCTTTCCTTCTGTGAAGTTAATGATCTATTTGACTCTGCACGTTTTTTATTAGACCGATTTACAGGGATTTTCTTCTCTTCAGCTTTTGGTTTTGGGGTTAAAGTTATAGGATATACATTTGTAACTTCTTCTGGATCTAAATTGTCTTCACTAGGATCAGATTCACTACCTGATGATGAATCATTATCATTATCTTGTAAAAGTTCTTTATTACTTCTTAACTCATCAAGTATACCTTTTTTAGAAAACATACTTATTGGAGAGACTCCTTCTGGTAAAGGTTGAGGTTCTTCAGATGGGGATTCTAAATCACCATTTACAATAAGAGCTAAACACACTTGTTTGCCCATATCTTTTAAATGTTGAGATGTATGATGTAAACCTAAATATTTACCCTAAATAAAAGTTACGAAATCTGGACCACAGAAAGATGCTTCTAAGGTATAGATATAAGCACAGTTGATTTCTCGGAAAACTGTTATACGAAGAGTTGATTCTTTAGATTTTTGCATTTTAAAAGAACAATAATGATATGCGAAGATTGGGGAGATTTTTGATAAAATGTAAGGGAATACCCTTGTAAGCTCAGGGGAATCGGTTATACTACAGCCATAAGCGAATATGTTTTTACGTCTTGAATGACCATGCATGTCGCAGATAAGTTCGATTTTACGTTCTTTAGCAAAACTTTTTATAAGACGTTTGCTAGCGAATATTGTTGGGTGGAGGTTTTTGTTAGGATTTTTCCACCTACGGTTTAGATCAACACCTGCTAAACCACAACGATAATTACCGTATATAACCCCATCTGGGTTGAGCATTGGGATTATTTTAAAAACATAAGCTTTACGAAGAGTTTCTGCTTCTTTAGACTTCCCTGTTAAAAACTCAATAGCTCCTTTCATCATCCATGAACCTACAGTTTCGCCCGGGTGTACCCGGGCCGTTAAAATAACACCCTTACGTTTTTTGATTTCTTCTGGATCACCTTGAGCTGTTATTGTTAATAAATCACATCTATTACCCCCTATACTATAACATAATGTTTTTCTATTCATAATTGTTGCTATATAAGAATTCGATTCAAGAATTGTTAGATCTTGCATTAAATCAGAATAAGTATAAGGAAAACAATAAGCAAAGTAAATTGTGTCTTCAGAATATTCGAATTTATAGTTAAAGGATAAAGAATAAAAACATTTCGAATTTCCTGGCCTTCGGATATTATTTTGATAATAACTTATGTTGTGCCCACCACGGAACCAACCTAATTCTGATTTTTCATTCTCGATTTCTGAGAAAATTAATATTTTCATTCCAAAGTTGTAAAGTGAATCACGCTTGGTGAAGTTTACAATATTAAATCTTGCATCAAGACCAGCAGTTGTATTTTTTATTTGAAAATAGAACCACTGAGTATTACCTTTGGAATTTATGTCATTTTGTAGGACCAAATTGTATTCTTCGTTAGAAGCTTTGATTGCCATACTCAAATTCCCTGATTCAAATCTGCTTTCAAAGACTAGGGTTTTATCTCCAGGTAAAGGAGTGTAATATGGGAGGATTTGGTCTCTATTTTCTGTCTTCATAGTGCCTTGCAAGAATTTGCGCAAGTCTAAAAGGTTGGAGTTATATGGAGGGGAGTTGGAATCTCGGCGATATACAACGTTAGAGTTCCTGAATATGCATTACTTTCCTTCACATAGGGAAAAAAACGAGATCTCTGGACCTAGATTCAAAGCTTTATTATTATCTTCTCCTGTGTAATATTCTTTTTCAATCCCATATAAGCGCTTTAGGTAACTGGATAGAAATTACAGCATTAAAAAGTAAGAACGAGGAATATCATCTGTGTACTTGTTTTTCGGAATAAGAGGAATGGGTGGAGGTATGAATCTATAAAGCTCGTGGTCTTCTATTGCCCTAGACTTAGATAATTCAGTGTGGGCTGAGGACTCATCACTGCTAACGTTTGTCATTATTTTTAACAAGATAATAAGTTTATTAAACAAAACCCAATTTTTGTGTTGTTGTGATATAAAAGTGTTTGTAGGATTATTGAATGTTTTAAAGGATTATATGCAATAGTCTTGTTGGTGTAAANTGTAGGATTATTGAATGTTTTAAAGGATTATATGCAATAGTCTTGTTGGTGTAAAAGGAATATTAAGGTGTTAAAAGAATTGAGAAAATATGGTTATATTAGAGGAGAGTTACAAAGGTAAGGAAGTTAGGATTAGTTTAGAAATAAGGTAAAAATTATGTGGATGAAGAGTTTTATTAGAAAGTTTTGTGTGCTGTGGAGATAAGGTATAAATGATGTAGAATTTTCTATTTTTACTTTTGTACGGGCTATGAAGAAATATAGTTTTTCATATTGGTGTTAATGATTTATGATGCATTTTTTTAATTAATATCATAAATAATCTATTTTCCCTTACAGTTTATTTATAGCAATAAAAGTTATTTCATTATATTTACTGTTATTTTAATACAATAATACACTATTACTCTCCATTATTTCCTTCTACAACTTTTCATAAATATTCAACACCCTATCTCAGCATCTCAAATCATCCTTATAATCTATTATAACATAAAAACCCTCAACTTATATTAGTAATCTTCAATATCGCCTGAACAAACTCATTCCTATCAATTTCCCCATTACCATCCAAATCTACTTCCTTAAGTAATTCTCTAATACTCTCATCATTTGTATCCCCTAAAGCCATCTGTAACTCTACCTTTGAAATTCTCCCATTTCCATCTTTATCAAGTGCATTAAAAGCTTTAAACAATCTTTTCGTCGATAATTCCAAATCCAAACTTAAAACAGCAGTCAAAAACTCAGAAAAATCAATATACCCATTCTTATCTATATCACAATTTTCAAAAATCTTATCAAGTTTATATTCTGTATCACAACAAAATAAATTTATCCCATGGGCAACTTCTTCTTTACTAAGTTTACCATCTTGATCTGTATCTAAAGATTCAAAGATTTCCCTAACTTCTTTAAGTTCTTGAGATTTTGTGAAAAAATGTGTAAGAAAAGCTAAAGTGCATAGTTGCAAACAGTTTTGTGTGTGGAATTTTACTAATTGTTTTATGGATTTTGATGCAATTGCTCGATCTGGGACTTGATCTTTAGATCTTGTGATCAGCCAAGGGTCATATAAGAGTTCCCCAATACTCATCCTTTTTTCAGGGTTTTTATTTAAAATACGCTTTAGAAGGTTTTTAGCTGATTTTGAAACCCCACTCCAAACTGAGCCTTTAAATCTTATATTTGAATGTTTGATGTTACTAAAAATCTCTTCATAACTATTCCCACTAAATGGTGCTTTACCACAAAGCATAATATACATAATTACACCCAAACTCCAAACATCACATTTTTCATTATAAGTACCATCTAAAACTTCAGGGGCTATATAAAAAGGTGTGCCAAGAAGGGTTTTCATCTTTCTGAAAGTTTGGATTTTGGTAGATGTACCGAAATCGATGATTTTTAACCTTGCTCCTGGGGTTTTGTCTTCAAATAATATATTTTCTGGCTTTAAATCTCGGTGGACTACTCCTGCTTCGTGGCAGAATTTCACAGTTGACACAATATCATGCATATACTTGGCAGCAACATTTTCACTAAAGTACTTTCTTTCTGTTATCCTCTCGAATAGATCTCCACCTGTACATAGTTCAGTTACTATATGTAAATATCCTATTTCTTGATAAACATCGTAGATTGTAATTACCCCTGGGTGGTCTAATTGTTTTAAAATATTCACTTCTTCAAGTATTTTTTCAACATGATTAGGATTCATGTTTTTTACGTGGATTGTTTTGCATGCTCTGCATAGGTTTGTAGATTTCTCTCTAACTTCTCGAACATGTCCAAAACCTCCTTCACCTATGGTTTTGACAAATTCATAATCTTCTCTTATGTTACCTTTATTCACCCTTATCATTGCTTGTATTGATGATCTATGCTCTGACTTTTTTCGTTCTTTATGCTCTGATTCTTTTAATTGCACACAGCCCATTTTATTTATTCTAACGAATATGATATGATAATTTTCACAGGATTTATGTCGTTTTAGGTTAAGTTTATANGTATTGATGATCTATGCTCTGACTTTTTTCGTTCTTTATGCTCTGATTCTTTTAATTGCACACAACCCATTTTATTTATTCTAACGAATATGATATGATAATTTTCACAGGATTTATGGCGTTTTAGGTTAAGTTTATGTTATTAATTAGTGTTGTGGAAAATAATAAAGGGAATTTTTTGATGTAGAAAATGAGTAATGATATAAAATAATTAAATTTGGGAGATGATTTAAAAATTTGGATTTTATTAGAGTTTCTTATTGAGTTTTAGTATTAGCATACAATTAATGTAACTAATTCATCACATTTTACAATTTTCCATTTTTTATAATAAATAATCTTCACATTTTTATCCTAAACTTCCTTAAGCTTTTATCATTATGTCAAAAATATGCATTTCAACCAACAACATAATTTTTTCCTCATCATCCAAAGGACTTTTTACTTTTAACCTCCATCAAAATAAAAATATTATTAAAATCTTTTCCATAAACCAAAGATATTATTTCAAATATAATATCCACACATTATCAATCCTCTAAATTTTATCTTAATTATGAGAATTTCTCTAATAAACGCAAAGTTCCAATATCATCATCAATAAATTCCACAAGTTAACAAAAAACATATAAATAGCAATTATGATATTAAAAATAAAGACCTATATTAATCATTAGATTATTTAGAAATCAGCCTTACCAGTAGCTTTAAGAATACAAGCAATAAGGAGTTTTTCAAATGTCCTATATGCTAACTCAAGATCATTAAGTGTTTTATAAGCATAATCTATCTTTGGATCTGAGGCTTTAAAGCATTTAGCAAACCCTTTAACAACTTTTAACTCAGCATGTCTAAAATTACTTAAATTTTCTTCAGGAAGAATCTCATTAGAAAAAGACCTGAAATTTTTAGACCCAAAAGCTATAGCTTTTTCAATATCGTAATTAGGGTCAATTTGTTTTGGATTAAGCATTAAAAAGACTTCAAAACATTTTTTTAATTGATCATGGAGAATAATTGCCATTTCTATAAGACTTGAAGTTGCAATTTGGCTTAAAGGTAAGTTGAATATTTTAGATGACATCCATAAGATATCAATAGTCATAAAGTTTTGGTTCATTGCATTTAAGTCTAACATTTTAACGTTAAGTGCACGACCAGAGTATCGATAATCATAATTTTTAAAAGATCCTATACCCCATTGGACTAGTAGGGAGTTCCAGATCGCGAGGGTTTTTGTAAATACATCGTATTGGATGGTTACGAGAGGATGATTTTTTATAAGACTTTCAATTTTCTGTTTCAAAAGCTCCTGGTATCGGTATTCAAGTTGAAATTCTCCAGTAGTCAATCTTTGAATATGGTGAATTCTTTCAACACACTTGATGTCTATTGCTTTGCCATGTAATTTATTATGAAATATTCTTGTGACTTCAAAAAGGTCGATCTCATATTTTTCCCTTGGGATTACTGACACTTCTGTTATAAAGCCTTTGAATAAATTCATTAAAAAAGGACGAGAGAAACGAACCTGAGAAGAAATATCAGTATCCCCAGATGATATATCAGGAGTACGTAAACCCCCATAGTGCAATTTATCATTGTCAAATTTTTCATCTGAAGGGTAAATGGTATTAGCTTCCCTTGTTTCAGGGTATATCATATTTATATTTAAATCGCCAATTTAAATGGAAAACTTTAAGCGCAACAAAAAATAACTGTTTTTTTATCAAAGAAATCCTAATTCAGGATTGAGAAGAATCTGATGTGTTACGGTTAGAAGATTTTTTGTGAAGAAAAAATTATGCAAATTTTTTTATACTAAGATTTATAAGCGGAGAGTCTTCATCGCTACTATCGCTTTTGTTATCATCATATTTTTCATATTCTTGGCTTTTGATAAAATCAAGAGCAGAGTTTTTTCTGCGATATTTAAATAGGATCAGCAGAAGGATAAGCAAATATATACCTGCTGCCCAAATACATGTCATACCAGCATCATAAGGTGATATGTTTGTTATAAGAATATATTGGTATTCGCTTATAAGCAGACTGCCTAGAACTACTAAAAAAATACTAGCGATAATGCAAAAGATTGCACAAGCTTCTATTCCTGCCATATAATTCCTAACTATCCTTTATAATCCTATTTATATAATTAATCATATGAAGAACTGGGTTGTATTTTAGTCATGAGGATTTTTTGAAATTTTTTGTGTATTTTGATTTCGATGTGGGAGTATTTTTATTTTATTATTTTTATCATCTTAGAAATTAGATTAATTTATGTTCTTGATATATGAAGTTGAGAGCTTGTTGAATCTAAATGTATATTTGTTTAGATGATTTATTTTCATTTTCCACAAAAGTAAGTTTTTTAGTTATTTATAGGGCCAAAGCAAGCTTTGGCTAATTTTTTATGATGTTTTTTATAAGTTTCCAGGTCGATATAGAACCTGCTCAAAATTTTCTACAGCTTCTTTAAAGAAATCAATACTTTTTAGTGATTCTTAGTTGACAAACTTAAAGAAAATCATTAAATTTTTTTCATTTGTCTGCGCAAAGACTATATACCTAAGATGTTATTTTGTTTTAAAATCCTAAAAACTCTATCTTTATCAATCTTTGTCACAACACCCAATTTCTTCATAGAAAACTTCCTGAAATCATTTCAAAGCAATATTCAATAGTTATCTAAAAATAGTTAGAAAATTCATTTATTTGCTTTAATGAAGTTTTAAGTATTGATACATTATAAGAAACCACTTAGGTTTGAATTAGAAGATTTTTCTGATTGTTGAAATATAAAACTTTAACTCAGAAAATTTATCAGAGGAATATATGTAAATGATGCTGAGAATAAAAATGAAAGATAGGAAAGCTGAGAATAAAGATGAAAAATAGGAAAGTTGAGGAAAAATTAAAGAGATAATAAATAGAGGATTTGTCTAAGATGCTTTTATTATAGAAAATATACAAAATTCAATGTTTATCATAAGGAATTTTATCAGGATCTCAGTTAAATAAATATCAACTTTGATTTAAGAAATATAAATAATCTTCATAAGCACACTGCTAAGCTTAATTTTAATATTTTATTATAGAGTTTGCGATAATTTTTATTATTTTTTCTGTGTAAGAATTGATTCATATGTTTCATCTTCTTAAAGTGTACCTCATTTTCCCGTAAATAAAAATATCACCACAGTTCAAATGTATATTTCAATATTCAAAAAACTATAATTTTATCACAGTAACTCTATAGATTAATAATATAAATTCTTGTAAGTGTTTAGAATAATAAAAGATTATATTCTTTCAACTTTTACACTTAGAGATGCATCTGCGGATTCACACTTTTGATGTATTTTAAGCGATTTACAAAATAAACTACTAGTTAAATTTTTTTTTGAGTTGCGAGTAAAGGATTTCACAATTATCCAGAGGAAATTCCAAAATATTAAGAGCTTAACTATTACAATAATAATCTTTCCATAATCTGAATTTCAAAAGGAAATAATATTGAGATTTAAGTTTTTATTTCTTATTTTCTCCTACTTATATAATTACATGATACAAAAAAAACTATCTAAAAACACTCATAATTTTAATAACCTATAATTAATTTTTACTATCAAATTCTATCATGTACCCATTTCTGCACCCGTTCTAAAATCTCATAAATTTCCTTTTCAAATAACAAAGCATGTGATAAATCTTCATACATCCAAAAAGTTTTATCTTCAACCATAGCTCTTTCACACATAATTCTTACCATTTCTGGATCAACAATTTTATCATTACCTCCTTGTACAGCGATAAAAGGTATTGAGATTAAATCAATTAAATCAACAACTTTTTCCATTGCCCTTACAACCGTTCCTATACTCCCAGCTCTTATTTTCCCTGTATATATATAAGGGTTTTCTTCAACATAATTAGCAACTTCTTCATTTGGGCAAAACTCTCTAGGGTTACCTTTTATTAAAAGTACTTTGGGAAATAGGGATGAGACTGCTTTAGCAACAGCACTTGCAAAAAAATGACATTTTATGTTTGGTTTGATAGCTGGACTAAGCAAGACCATACCTTTAATATTTTTGATTTGATTTTGAATATGAATCCAAATACAAGCTCCAAGACTACCCCCAGCAATAAATATAGGCAAACTTGGAAAATAATCAGACATTTCTTTGAAAAACTTCAAGCAATCAGCAAGAAGAATGTCAAAACTTGGAAGTAAACCTATTAATCCTTCACTTTTCCCATGACCTGTCCAATCAAAAGCTACTACTTCACAGCCGATATCAGCAAAATATTTAGCTACAAGAGCATAATTATTGCAATAAGCATGAAGACCATGGAATATTATAACCAGGCATCTAGGATTTTCTACAGGGTATCTGTAAGTGTGCAATTTCATCCCATCACTTGATCTAAAATCATAAAAATCTTCGATCGGAAACAGAACTTCATTGCCTGGAAGATTTGAGTATTTTTTTTTTATCTCAATATCGACACTATCCATAACTAATTATGGACAAATTTGAATTTATTATGTAAAAAGATTTTTTGTATTAAAAAAATTATAGGATGAATAAATATAGGAATTAAATGATTTTGAATATTTACAAGTTTGTGATGTTTTTGTTCAGGCCGGTTTTATATGTTTTAAATTTTGAAAGGAGTAAAAAGTGATTAATTAAGAATGGAATTATGGAAAGAGAATTTAGAGGCTTAAGAAGATGAAATGCTAATAATATTATTTTATCAATAACACCTAATAATATCTTTAGTGATATTGTAACTCTTTATGTAAACTCATCTAAATGCATAGTTTTTATCAGAAAATAATCAAAGAGCTGCTTACAAAACAAAAAAAAACTTGTTGGTGTTGTTTGTAGGGTATCGATAAACTATAAGTATAATGACAAAAACCAGGTACAACAAGCCTTATAAAATTCAGCTCATTTTCACCCTTTTACATTTACCTGAAAGCTGTAAATTTATTATTACTAATTCTTTAACCCAAGAATTTTATATTGTTATAGGGAAGTTTAAAGGGTTTATTAGTTTAGTTGGATTTTTGAGTTTGTAAAATGGGCGTAGGTATGTGGAGGATAATGATAGATTTTTAATGAGATTAAAAAAAATTATAGGATTTTAAGTGAATTTATAGTAAAATTAATAATTTTTTATGTATTTTTGTCGTGGGGATCATTGATTTTGTATATTTATATCGTGATAATCTTTTCAACTTTACGATTTTGCTACAAAAACCCTTGATTTTTTATATCCAAAACACTTTCCTTTTAAACTTTTATTATAAATATAAAATGTTGACGCAAATCGTTATTCCAGACATCACATACAACCTACTAATAAACGAAATAATCAAGTACTCTGTATGTACAGACCCAAATTTGTCTTTATTAGAATCTTTAAAAAATCTAACAAAAGAAGATCTACAAGATAAAAGGCAAGCAATGAAAGAAATGGGTATTAGCGTAGGTGAAAGAATTATCGGTTTTATTGTCAAAGAGCATGTGTGGACTAAAGAACCTAATTCACTTATGAGGTTTATATGCAAAGAGTTATGGATGTATTTATTTGGAAGGTATATTGGTAGACTTCAAGCGAATAATAAAGGAGTCTACATAATGTACGATTATAAATTTCATTGGTTTCAAGGCCTGGACCTCTCAGAATCTATCGACCGAGAAAACTTTGAAAAATTCTGTTCTTTAGCTCTCAGTTGGGTATGTGGAGTTCTTAAAGGTGCTTTTAAAGGTCTTGGTAAAGAGTCAAGCATTGAAGCTGGAGTAGAAGAAAACAATTCTTGTAGGTTTACAATTACGTTAAAATTAGGATAATATTTCAATCCAAAGCAAAAAAGGGTAATTCCATGTTTATAAGTTTTTTAAGACCTAAAAACTCCATATTTCTAATAATACGTGGAATGGTAAAAGGTGGACAAACTCAAAGTGCAATAGAAAGTGCCCAGAGGAAAAGAGGAGAGAGATCTGGACGTAAGGATTATATAGGAAGTGCTAATTATGGATCTAGAGGTACTGGAAATGCTGGGGAACTGAAACTTTATAGTGAAGATGCTCCAGGACTACAGATTGGTCCTAGTACTGTTCTACTTCTTTCCCTTTCGTATATTGCTATTGTTGTCATACTGCATATAGTTGGCAAACTTAGAGGCTAAAAATAACTAGTTAATCGTATATTTAGGGAGATGCTTATTGAGGAAATATATTTTTGTTAAGTTATTATAAAGTAAATATAAGGGAAATAAGCGATTTAGAAATTTTATTAGGATGGATCAAGAATTTTTTATGATAATAGGTTTGTTGTTGGAATTTAAAAGTTTGTATTAGGTTTATGAGAATGATGTTTTGGAGTATGATAAAATTTTTTTTGTGTTGAGGATTTTAGGTAAGTAAATTTTAAGTTTTAATACAAAGTGGAGTATATATTAGAAAGCTAAGGTTTTGGTAGTGAAATATGGTAGGAAGGGGAGATTGAAATATTCTCCCTACAATTCAATAAACCATCATAATATCATAAACCCGAAATCCATACAAATTTAAAACTTTTTCCCTATATTTCAAACAAAAATATCAATATATATCCTCCATTATATTTTACAGTTACTATGAAGAGGACAAAAGAAAACTGGCTTTTTGGTCACCCAGAGGATAGAAATGAGATCTCAGGTCTGCGTAAATTTGATGGTGAAGACCTTCATTATCAAGAAAGAAAAAAAGCTCAGCAGGAAACTCAGAAGAAATGGCTTGAAGAACAGAAACAAGAAAAAGAAAGGCGTAGACAACAAGAATTAGAAGAAGAAAGAATGTATGCTTTTCAAACCCAACAAGCTAATCGTATGCGAGGATTATTAGAAGATGAATTAGAAAGGAAAAAAAGAGAAATGCAAGCTTCGACTAGAGACTCAAATATTATGTTAAATAGGGAGAAAAAAGATCGTGAAAATTATGAATTGCAAAGAAAACTTAGAGATGAAGATGATGAACTAGATCATCAGACCAGAATAAGAATAGTTCCTCCTTATAGCAATCCTCTTAACTAATTTAAGAAGGTTTTCCACCTAGAAAGGTGCTCCACTTTAAAGATTTTAATGTATATCTTTACTCATACAATAAGCTTTTTCTATTTATAAAGCATTTACTCCATACAATAAAAAAAAAATCTAATAATTAATCTATATAAAAACTCATGCTCAATTTATTTTAACAAGTTTTATTATGAGCTTTTTATAATTTGTCAATCTATAAATCTATGCACAATATATTCATTTATATCCGATTTTTTTTCTAGTTATTTATCATTTCGGGAATTATCATAGTATCCAAATTAATCTTAATACTTAACAAAATTACACTTGATATTTCTTATTAGCAGTGTTAAAAGGCAATTGATAATTATAAAATATTTCATATTCAGTCAATATGAGTGAAAATTATTATTTTTTTCTACAGTAGCATAATAATAATAAATCAGTTAATTTCTTTAAACAAAAAGAATACTATAGAAAACTTATTGTATTATCCCACATAAGCTATAAATTTTAAGTGTTTCCATAGAAAATCATAATCTTATTAATATAGCATGCAATTATCTTGGTAATACCATTCTGTTTACACATAAAATTTTAATGTGCTCATGCATAAGATTTTTTTTTTTTACAAGATACTATTTTGCATTAGTACCAATATGTTTAAAACTTTATTTTCTGTCTTTTTATGAAATAGGTTTTTATTTTTATTTTTGTCTATCAAACGTTATTTCAAATTTGAATTGGCTTAGTAAATGTTTATGCCAGTGAGGCTGTTTTTGGATCTTTTTATTAAAGGTTAGAATAACAGAAATTTATTTGAGGGTAGTAAAATTGTAGTTATAGAATGTTTTGGAATATTATTCTATTTATAATCTATTGTCTTGGAGGTAAATGATGATTTTGATGTTGATTGCAAATAATTTAATGTTTGGATGTGTGCTTTGCAAGTAAAAAAGTCTTTATCAGATTTAAGACTTTTAAAATATTTTTTAACCGAAATATTATGGAAAATGTGGTAAATTTATATTTACTCTATTCGAATGATTTATATAGTAGAACTCGATATCTATAAAATAATTATAAGAAATTTATAGTATATTTTCAAATACTTTTCTTTGTATATATAAATTTCTATGTAATATGAAGTATAAAAGCATAGGTTTTAACTTATAAACTTTACATATTAACAATAAAATTTCAGAGTACTTCACTTAAGTTGTACAAGTCTAATTCATAAATAAATATTACCCAAAACTACATAAAAACACAAATCCCATATAATCCTTATCCAAAATCCATTAACCCATTCTAAAAATATTAGTTAACTACAATAACTTGGGGTTTTTTAAGAAGCATATCACTCAACGCCTTAGTAATTTTCTCATGCAAGGACAAAATAATCGCCGAGTTCAGCACTGTCTGTACAGCTTTTGAGAAAAACCCATTATACAAATTAATAAAACTCTGAAAATTAGTTGCCAAATCACATCTAAGAATTTGCATCATTTCATATACTAAAGACTTATTTTCATTTTCATTTAACTGATGTCTTGTTCTAAGTGTCAATATCGGATAAGTGAAGACAGTTGCAATAAACTTAGCTACAGCACCCATAAAAAAATACTGGATCAAGCTTTTTGCATGAAGTTTTTTTTTCAAAAACTCATAAAATGTATATTGAATCACTGGGTTTATTGTTAAAAGCACACTCAAACTCATGCCTTTAAAAAAAGCACCAGGACCTTCATTGTATAAAATCTGGTAAAATATCTCTCGCAAACTTTTCGACTTATCTTTCATTAGTCTACTATTGATAGTCCATAAAGGTGTATTAAATACTATGACTATAACACTTGATATAAAACTTGTATAGATTTCGTCAACTATACTCAGATTTGGTTTTTTTCTTAAAATCATAGTTCTCAAGTACTTGTAACTGAAAAAATACATTGCATAACTTATTGCGATACTTACAATGTTTGAACTAAAACCTGAATACACACCTTTGAGACCTTCTTCTTTGAAGACTTTTTTTAAGTAGTCGATGAAGTACACACTTGAGACTTCAGCTTGCATTTTAGTACGAAGAGACTCAAATGGATGAAGAAAAGCTGTAGCCACTGTCGAGCTTAGCGCTCCTGAGATCCCGTGGACTAAATTTTCTTCCATTTATTATTCTTAAGATCAGAGATAGCATATTTAATATATAATTAGTATTTGTTTAACTTTAAGATTTAAGGTTTTATGTAGATGATATTGATGAACTAGATTATAAGGAAAATAATTATAAAGGGATTATGATAAGAGTTTATATTGAAAATTATGTTAGACAATGAGTTTTAATATATGATATTTATCTTAACTAGATATCATAAAAGTATATATTTTTACTATAAAAATCATATTTCTACTTAAAACTAAAAATGCATTATTAATAATCACGGCTTAGTATTCCAAAAATAGCTAGAATCCCTTTCATAACTACCTTTTCCTGAAAGAAGATGTCCTGAGTCTTTCATAATATCTAAGTTTATCATTTCCCAGTCCGATAAATTTCTCCTACTCGAATCCTTCAATNAGCTAGAATCCCTTTCATAACTACCTTTTCCTGAAAGAAGATGTCCTGAGTCTTTCATAATATCCAAGTTTATCATTTCCCAGTCCGATAAATTTCTCCTACTCGAATCCTTCAACATAGCCGCTTTTTCTCTTTTAACCATTCCTTGTCCTTCTTGAGCTTTTCTGCCCATTTCATCATCAAAATAGCTCAGTTGGTTAATTCCAAACACACTAAGTACCCTACCATAAACATTAGCATAATTCAGTAAACTAAAAAATGCTAATAACAAAGGGAAATATTCCATAAACTTCGTCCAAATGTCGATTTTTTTATCAACCCTTCCCATAACATCGAAAAAAACTGCATTTGGGACTTTAGCGAACAAGAAGAAATTCAAAGCTAAAGGTGCTGAAAGTCTTGCTAAATAATAAGCGCAATATACTAAACTACATGTTTCAGTATTTTTTTCATATAATCCATATAACCCAGGGAGTTTTAATTTGAAAAGTCCATAATAAGTACAAAGGACTATGTATGATAAAGGTATCAAACATATAGCCTGGCTTGATATATACCCAATTTTCATATCGATAAGCATTGGAAAAAGCCCTATAGGCAAATTAATAAAAAGAGTACATTCACCAAGTATAACCAAAGCACTTAACACCCAAGCAAAAACTGCTAAAACCTTTAAAACCAAAGGACGCAATTTTATAAGCCAAAACCATATAAAAAACTCTTTATTCCTTGGACAACAAGTTCTATTGTTTTCAATAAAAGTAAACACAACCCTCTTCAAAGGACTAATTTGCCCTTGTACCAAATCTTCTAAATACACACAAAACCTAATAATATTACCCCATTCAATCTTAGTTCTCTTATACTCAGCTAATGCCGTTTTTAAATTCTGATGCATAATAACTAAACTACTTTCAACAATCGGTCCAGGTTGTTTTCTACTATTCATACTTTTATTCATATGATATTCTCTAAGACCATCAGGACATAATCCTAATATTAATTCCATCTGATTTTCAAGCATACTCCCTTTAACAAGTTTTCCTCTAGCAATACATATTTCTTTAACAGCATCATCTAAACCACTAGTCGCTAAGATAACTTCTTCATCAACATGAGTTGCTTTAATATAATTGTATTGTAAATATTTTTTATAATCAGCAAGTCTCCATAAATGTCTTGGTACTTCAACTAATCCATGTCCTAAGAATACAATAATTAAAAATAGTCCCCAACCATTACTTAAAGCTGTAAGTGTTGCTTGAATATTGGCTAAGCTTATAAGATTTTTGAATATAAGTAATATGAAGAATAATAAGCCGATAATGCTGATTATGATGAAATTCCTCAAATGTGTTAATATTGAACTTTGAAGACGACGTTTCCAATTAAACTCTCCTGATAGGTCGTAGTATTGGACTATTGGTAATAAGAACCTATGTTTATAATTACCAACAAAGGATAAAAGTTACCCAATAGACAGCTTTCCAGATGATAAAAAGTTCTTTTTGATCTAAGGAAGGGGTTGTTGATGAAGATTCTGAAGCTGCGATATCGAATGGGATTAGAGCAACCATACCAAAAGCTAGGAAATACCCAAAAAACACTAGGAAATATATCGTTGGTTTAGTGTTTTTTGAAGCATAATGAGCAATAAGGTAAATTGTAATTAGCAAGACTAAAGATAAGCTTGTCCAGATTACCCAGTTGATCATTTTTATTAGAAAATAAATACGATGTATGAAAGAATTCAGCATTTTTATGGCGATTTTAATATTTTAAAAGACTTAAGGGATGTGTTTAATCAGCAAATAATGTTGTTGTATGATATTCGTCATAACATTCAGATACTAGGGTTTCTATTAGGTATCTGAAAAGGTACTCATTTTTTAGTTTGAGGATTTTTTCTTGTTTTAGACGTAACATCGTGTATAGGCTTTTGATTATAACTTGTTCACCTATACAGAGAAACATGTCCATAACTCTGACGGCAAAACGGTTTTTTACTTTGTAAGCGAGGATTGTGATGAAGTATTGGGATAGCATTACCATTTGAACACCTTCTTTGCACATCCGTTTGTAGACTTTGGGTAGACCCTGTTTTATGTTAGATTCAAGTTCGGTTAAAAGCTGATTCAACTTAGGCGTGTTATTCAAATACACAGCTCGCCAATTTTTATCATACATAATATACACAAGGCTCCAAAAAACTAATTCTTCTTCTTCAATAACCAAAAGTAAAACTCCAGCAACAAAACCCATTCCTTGACAATATCCAACTTCCATATCAAACTGTGAATAAGCTATAAGAATATTACATAAACTCTGTAAATTTAATTCTTTCATTGATGGAAAAGTTCTATGAAGGTCTCTTTGGATTCTACTCATAACTGAATCATCTGGTTCTGAGAGAAGACGAAGATAAACATTTGGAGCTGCAGCTAGTCGAGATCGGGTTAGAAAAAGCCAGATTTCTTTACGTAAGTTGTCTGGAATGCCTGATTTCATACTAACTTTAAGCCGATCCTGATCAAAGTTGTGGATTACCCCGATTTGTAGGATTTTTTCCCACTCTTCGCTTGAGTATTCGTATACTTTTGCTGGGAGGATACAGTAGGAGTCAGTTTGTGACATATTATAGTTGAAAAAAACATGAAAATATTTGAGTTGTTAAAGATAGGTAGAGTTGGAAGGGTTTTATTCTACACTAAAAAGCTATAAAATACCTAATTATACAATAAAATCATATCAATATCTAAAATAAACTTCCTCATATATAAAAGTTAAGCTAAACCTGATATAAATACAATATGTCACGTACTCCAAATGAATCACCACTAAAGAAACCAACACTACCAATACAAGAAATATATCAACTAAACAAAGGTAATAACGGCGACTGGGGTATCGAAGGCTATAAGATTTCTAAAAGTTCCCAACTACTAATCGTAAAAGAGACAAAATTCTCAAAAGCTAAAAAACTAGACATGTTTTCTTTAGCTATGAAAAAAGCTAAAGACCCAGACTGTTCGAAATATTCACCAACATTTGGTCAACTCTCAAATCGTTACTGGAAACCTAGTAACGGAAAATTCCTTAAAGCCCAGAAAAAAAATTACCTCGACGATACAATGAAACAAGGTTCTAAAACCCCAGGTCCTGGTACATATTTTCTTATTGAAAAAGGTAAAAATGAAAGCCCAAAAAGAGCTATTCTAGGCAAAATGGGTAAAGGAGAAGTTGTATCATTTTTAAGCACAACACAATTTTATGCAGAAGAGACGNCATATTTTCTTATTGAAAAAGGTAAAAATGAAAGCCCAAAAAGAGCTATTCTAGGCAAAATGGGCAAAGGAGAAGTTGTATCATTTTTAAGCACAACACAATTTTATGCAGAAGAGACACCGAGCCCAGGTCAATATTTTCCTAATGAAGATGTTAGAGATAAAGCAGTAAAAAATATATAGTATGCAAAACGTGAAAGGAAAAGCCCAGTTTTTAAATATTATCAACACAAACTAGCAAAAAATGAAGAAAAATCCCCAGTCGGCCCTGGTTATCTTGAAAACTTAGAGAAAAATTTTATGAAAGAAGGGCAAAAAAAAAGAACTTATGCTGTTTTTTTCCCAAAGTCCAAAGCGCCGAATTTAATTGAAGGAAAAATAAATTCGAAGAAATTCATTCCAGGTGTTGGGTTTTATAAGAATGTAGATAATGCTTATACTCAACATATTGTTATACCAAAAGATAGAATGACAAAAATAAGCAAATCAATTTTTAGTAGATATTCAGAAATGGCTGCTAAGAGTAAATCTTGGATGCCGGGACCTGGAGCTTATAATGTAACTCCACCAATTAATAAATAAGAAATTAGATAATTAGAAAATATTATAAGAAAACTTTTATAGTAAAAATTATATACGATATTGAGATAAGATTTTCAGATATTGATAGGAAAGTTTATATGATAAAGGTAAGGATTAATTATTTGATGTGTAAAGAAAACTTAGGAGAGGATTTTTTTAAGGAAATTTTGTGGTGTAATGGGTGATAAATATATATAAAATATCAACAACTAGATTAAACTATTACTACAAATATATCTCCTAACACAAAAAAGGCTAATTCACTCAATCAAATCCTTCACATAATATCCTCAGCAGCTTCATAAATAGCATATCTCAATCCAATATACATTTCCCCATAAGTAAAGACCTGAACCAAATAAAGAGTCACATAATCAGCGACAACGAGTGGTTTAATATACCAAATCTGCCTAAAGAAAGCGATCGTAGGACAAACAAACCTCGATCGGACAAGGTTTAAACCATGCCACCTTAACTATCACCCACTTTAAACTTTCCCCATAAAAAAACGCAATCTTTCTTTAATTATTTTTATTAAGAAATGCATCTATTAAAAAGATAAAGCCATTCTAGCTTTTTGAGCAGCAGCGTTTTTTAGGAGATTCCTTTTTGAGCTTAACACTATTCCTTGGATCTATTACTTTACTATCCTCAACTAACCTTGTATTTATCGCCATATATCTGAAAAGTTCTTCAATACCCACACCTGTTTTAGCACTAGTTTCAAAATACTCAACACCAAGTTCATCCGCTTTAGATTTCCCTTCTTGTCTTGCAACTTCACGATTTTCTTTATCTATCTGATTACCTACTAAAACTTTTACAACACCTTCAAGTGCATGCTTTTGGATTTCAGACATCCAGAAAGTGACCATTTCAAATGATTCTTTTCTTGAGACATCAAATACTAAAATAATCCCTTTAGCGTTTTTATAATACGCAGTTGTGAGTTTCCTAAACCTTTCTTGTCCAGCCGTGTCCCAGACTTGAAATTTATACATTTTCCCTTCGATAGTTTGCAATTTTAGCTTGAAATCAATACCAAGAGTTTGAATGTGCGAAGTTGGAAAGTAATCTTCAGTAAATCTTAAAAGTATGCTTGTCTTTCCAACTTTACCATCTCCTAAAATAAGCAACTTGACAAGGTAGTCAAAAGTAGTTGACGTCCTGTCCATATTATATATAAAGATAGTTGTGCAAAAGGGGAAAAAATGTTGTTGTTTTTATTATTAGGTATGTTTTGGAAAAATAGATTTGGAATTGGTAAATAATTAGGATTTTTTGCAGGGTTGGAAAGGTTTTTATGTTTTATGATAGGTTTTTATGGATGATTTAGGCTTTGGGTAAAAAGATTTAGAGGTATTGGGAGAATGTGATATGAATAAAGGAAAAATATGAAGTTTTTGTGTGGAGTAAGTGGGAGAAGGTATTTAAGATTAGAGATGTGGTATTTTTTTGATAAAATAATGATTTGGGGTTAAAAGCTAAAAATGATGATGAGGCATGCCACATGAGGATTTGATGATTTTTAATTGTTTATTTAGTAAATATTTCGATAATCTGGATTTTTTATTAGGATCTTTACTATAACAATACAATATCAAAATACTACATAAAACTCTTTTAAGAAATAATATACCAAAAACACCTTAAACTATATAAAAAAGCCCATAATCAACCCTATAAGACAATATAACTCAGATTCTCATAAAAAAAAAATATATTAACTACTTATCACCTTTTCTTATCATAAACTACCCTTACACTATAATCTACACTATCAAAAACCATAACTTTCTCATTATTTCCCACAAAATAATACTTCCCACCTCTTTTCCCAACACAACTCGTAATCAATTCACTACAATTCAAATCGCATATTTGGCTTATTTTATAAAACTGTCCATCTAATATTTGAATTATCCCATCTCCATCAATAAGTAAAAAACAATCACAAAATACTTTTAACCCTCTATTTAAAACAGACAATTGTTGATAAATATTATGTTCAGGATAAAATTGTAAAATATACTCAAGTTCAGTTCCACATAATAATATTTTAGAACCATATAAACATGTTGTACCATTTTTATATGTTTCAGGCATATAATTTATTTTTTTCCATTCTTTTATTGTCAAATCAAAATTTATGCAGATTTTTTTTATGCTTAGAAAGATGTAAATATAAGGGTGGATGTATATTGAAGATGATTCTGATATTGAAATATAACTTGATGGAAGTTGTTTATAAGTTAAAGATTTCATGTTTAGTATATATGCGGTTGAAAGAGAAATTTTATTATAGCCTCCACATATGAAGTAAGAGTTTGAACTGATTTTTATTATTTGGTTTTTATATCCGGTTTCGAATGAATTTGGGCTGTTTGGTAGGAGTTTTTGAGAAAAAGTTTTTAGAGATATTCGAACTAAACCTTGTTGGCTTGGAGAATAGTAACTCAGGTATTTATCTTGCATATTTTCTTCTATTAAACATGTTGAAATTAAACAACACAACTTTTCAGTTAATTTATCTAAACTTTCCTCTTTAATAAACATATACGGATATGACTTCCTAGAAATCATATCAAAATCACTTTTTAAAATAATCTCCCTCATAATAACATCATTCTTCAAACTTATAAGCTTTTGTATTTCATCAGAATATCTTTTAACAATATTCCTCATTGCCTCATTAATTTTTTTTATCACCTCATTCACATTTTTTACAGCATTCGCCGAAAGTTCATTAACCATTTTTATCTGATAATCAATATCCCCTAATATCTCATTTTTCATATCATTCCTTATATTAACTATCAAGCTTTTCTCATCAATTTCATGATACTTACCTAATTCCTCATAATGTTTTCTACACATATAAAGTCTAAAATTACCATAATTTTCTACCAAAAGCCATGCTGGATTATTACAATAACAACATTTAATAGAATCATTTACAATAAACTTCTTAGAACATTTATCACATTCTTTCGAACTTTCAAAACATTTTAAGCATATTTTATGTGAACAGATCATTTTCTTTAAGTTTTTCTTCAAAGTTAAACTACGACATGCACAACATTTAAAAAATGTGTTTTTTTTAATACAACGTAAACAATATGATTTTTTAATACACAATAAGCATAGTTTATGCCCACATAACCCTGATTGACAATTGGTTATAGAAAAACATTCATTGCATTTTTCACATAAAGGGCATTCATAAATACCTTTTTCTTTACAATCATAACAATAAAAATGTTTACAAGGAAAACTATAGCATCCAGTATTTTCATTACTACAAACAACGCAATTTTTTTTTTCATTTAAAGGGATTCTAAAACCTTCTATTGGATTATAAATACTTAATCCACTATTTTTTTGTATTGGAATATTAGGATTATTTACAATTCTATGTTCACATTGTCTTTCTGTGTTTAAACTATTATTACAATAAAAACATGTTTCACATTTATAGCATTTAAAAGATAACATTTGAGTGCAAGAGTTACAAAGTCCATGGGATGATGTTCCACATGGGGAAGATATAGAAAAATCAACTTTTTTACATCTGGAGCATGTGATTTTTCCTATAAGGTTTTGACATATTAAACATTCTTTTTGAATGTTATTAAGCTGTTGGCCACATTTTTTACAGTTTTTATGTTGTGGGCATATAGATTTTGAATTACGAGCTCGGGCTGATTTACAATAACAACATTTTATATTACAAAGAATACAGATTCTAGGTGTTGTGGATGATGATGCGCATAAGCTACAGAGAGGATGTTTACAAGGTAAAAATGACATACAAGGAGTTTTGCAATGCTGGCAGACTTTATTAGAAGAATTTTTGTATTTATGAAGGCAAGTATTACAAAGGATCAGGCCGCTGTTTAAGGTTAATGGTTTTATTGGAGAATTGCATACAGTGCAAATTTTATCATTGTTTGGAATTGCCTGGTAGTTTTGATTCATATGTTATTATATTTATACTATATTACAATGGATTTTGTAGGATGGAAGGTTTTTTTTTTGTGGATTTGAAGTGGTTAAGATATTTGCTATTTGGAAGCATGAATAGTTTGCTGGTATAAGTTTATATAAAAATTACAATCTATAAAGTTAGATTTTTATATTATAAGTATATGATTTTTTAATATGTTTGTATGATAGTTTTTTAAAAAATGCGTGTTGATTATATGAAGGTTAGTAAATTTTGTTTATATAAGTTGGTATTTGGACTTTATGAAGCATTTTATCGTAAATTTATATGTTTATGTATTATTATAAGTGATGATTTATTATGATATAAAATATTTCAAAAGGGTCTTTTCAATCTTGCCTCTTAAACAGTTTTTCTTATAATTCTTATACACTTTATATAATATTTTCACTATAACAGTACTCATATCCACACTATCTATTCCTAATAACCCAAAGTAAACATAATTTTATATCTTCACATACCCTTATCAAACTCAACATCTACCCTTACTAATACCCGCTGCATATAAAAATCTATTAAATTCCTAGTATTTACCTTAAAATCTTATCCCTAAACTAAAATCATATACTAAATGCACTGCCATAAAAAATGACTAAGCGTTTTTTTGTAATTTAATTATGCTAAAAACTATTATCGCTTTAGCACTTGTAGTTGGGATTCATGCCGGAAAAACTTGCCTTCCTAAAGGTTGGGTCTTTGAATGGTCTTTTACAGCTAACGAAGAAATAGGCTTTAAGTTAACTCTTGATCCTGATACATCAGAGAACTATGGCTGGGTTGGTATTGGGCTTAAATATGATGAAGAAGCTGGTGTAGCAATGGTCGGTGCTGATATAACCAACATAATATTTGGGGGTACTTTCACTGATAGAACCGCTTTAACTAACGGAATGCCAGATGAAGATGCTAAATATGGTGGTACAGAAGATAATCATATGACAACAGCATCATATGTAGATGGTATTAGGGTATTTTCATGGGTCAGACCTTTGATATCAGGAGATAAACATGATAAAACTTATACAAAAGGGAAAGGATACAAACTATTATGGGCAAGAGGTGATGTTATTGATGGTATACAGATGAAACATTTCACAGTAGATCGTGATGTGACTCTTATTGTATTGGACTCAGAATTTTCTAGTGGATGCCCAGAAGGTGAAGAAAATTCAATTGAATATGGAAAACCAGATGATGATGAACTGATTGAAATAGATTAGTTATTAGCGATAATAATTAGAAAATTTAGAAAGGTTACCGTTATTATGAAATGCTTATTACTACTTGGTATTTTTGGTTTAGTCTTATCAGGAAGGATTTGTTTAGACAGAAGATGGGTTGTTGAATGGACTTTCCCTAATGATTTGACAATAGAGTTTACATTAACTTTGGATCAAGAGACTATAGAGAGATATGAATGGGTTAGCATCGGCTTTAAATATGATGAAGAAGGTTATAGAATGGCTGGTGCTGATATAAATAATATTATATTGAATGAATTACCTATTGATAGTTATGCTGAAGCTTATGGTGAACCGCCATCTGATAAAGAATTTGGAGGAACTGATGATATAATTGTTTCAGATTATGATGATAAGAATTATGTGTATACTTGGAGAAGGTTAATTGATTCTGGGGATATTTATGATAAGGTTTATATTAAAGGAGATAATTATAAACTTCTTTGGGCTTATGGGGAAATTATTGTTCATGAGCAGATTAGGAAGGATGATGATGGGAATATAGAAGATATTATCTTGTCAGAGGATTTTGATAAAGGGTGTATTGCTGGAATTTAATAAGATAGAATGTTAGTAAGATTTTTGGGTAAAGGGTAAGTGAGATTTTTGAATATTTTGTAAAAGGTTAGGTTTTTGTTTTAGTTGAAGAAGATTTTTGGGATTTTGTGTGAAATGTGTGTTTTTAAGGATGGGATAATATTTATGATTGATATGATTAAAACTGGTAACGTTGGTAGAGAGCTTATAGTAAATCGACTTTTTGTTTAGGATAAATTTTTTTTTAATACTTGAATAGTTAGCCTGCATCTAAAATACATAATTTGCATCTAAAACACATAACCCGCATCTAAATACATAATTCACGAACTCTTAGCATGCGAAATCAAAGCATAAATAAAAAAAATCCTACATAACAGTCATTTATAAAACCCATATTCCAAGCAACTCACCAAAATTTCACCTTCTTCATCCACAAGGCAAAAAAAATAACTACAAAAATCAAATTCTCTCTTCTTCTAATGATTACACAANTTTAGCATGCGAAATCAAAGCATAAATAAAAAAAATCCTACATAACAGTCATTTATAAAACCCATATTCCAAGCAACTCACCAAAATTTCACCTTCTCCATCCACAAGGCAAAAAAAATAACTACAAAAATCAAATTCTCTCTTCTTCTAATGATTACACAAAAAAAAATGATTATAATAAAACCATTCCATCAACCATAAACCATCATTTCCTCTATCTAAAGCCTATCCTTTCATATCATCCCTAAGAAAACAAGTATTTTTCCTTTACAGAATCATTAAACACTCATACATAGATTTATCCTAAGAAAATTCTTCTTCTTTTATCTCCACCAGAAAAATGTTATGTTACCGTTATAATGAAATACTTGTTAATCCTCTGTTTACTAGGACTAGCTCTCTCAGGTAGAATATGTCTTCCTAAAGGATGGACACTTGAATGGTCTTTCCCAGACAGCCTGAACATAGATTTTAAGCTTACATTGTTATCTGACACCTTAGACGAATTTGGCTGGGTTGGTATTGGTTTGAAATACGATGAAGATGGAAGTGGAATGACAGGTGCTGATATAAACAACTTTATTTTGACTGATAATCCTTCAGATAGATATGCTGAATCTAATGGAGAACCAACATTAGATACTGACTTAGGAGGTGATGATAACATTATCAATCCTGTTTATGATTCAGCTACTTTTACATATACTTGGTCTAGACTTGTTGTTTCAGGAGATGTTTATGATAAAGAATATATCAAAGATGACCCTTATCAATTACTTTGGGCTTGTGGGCAGATGAGTGGAGATGTACAGCTAAAACATGATAGTGATAATAGAGATATTATTGATATTGTATTATCAGAAGATTTTGACAAGGATTGTGTTGTTGAAGCTTAATTAGATAATAGAATTAAGGAGGATTTGTGTGATTGTTTAGGAAAAAAGATTTTATGAGTTGGAATACTTTTTAGGATTTAAAGATGTTGGGAAGATGGATTAAGGAAATCAAAGTTTGGAGGAAAATAAGTTTCATGGTATGATTAAATCAAATATAGCGGAATTGGATATTAGGAAATTAGATATAGGATATTAAGTATGAAAATAACTTTGTAATGATTTTTGAGTGAATATTATAATACTTTAGGATTTTTTAATTTTTTTAATTATAGTTAAAATGATGATTTTGGTCAAGCCAGTAAGAAATGTGTATTTTTTTAAATTTGATGTGCAATTGGTTTTATCGATTAGAAAAAAAAATATTTTAGCTTATAAAATTTTTATTAAATAGAAGCTAGGCTATTTAATGCATTTTTCCTTGTGATTTACATCCAAAACATTAATTTTCTATCAAGAATTTTTGTAGGTAGAGATATGCTGATGTTGTCTTTAATTATAGAAAAAATACAAAACATAAGTTTTTTGCGATTATTGATATTTTTGTAGTCAAGTATATAAAAAAAATTGTATAGTTTTTAAATTTTATTGAGTTTCTTACCCAATAGTTATATTTCACTTAGTCAGACCTTCAAATATTAATCTTAAAGCTTTCAACATATTAATTCTATATTCTAATTTTTATTTATGATATCTACATAACGGGTAGTATATATACTACAAATATTTTTTTTCTCTAATAAAATTTTCTTAGCTAAAAATTCATAAACTTCAGAGTATTCAAGGATTGATATTTATAAAAGGAAGAAATAGAGATGATCATAGCAAATTATCAAAATTGTATTATTTACTTGCAGAAGTTGATTCAATCCAGCTCTTTGAGTTGTGTTTTGCTTTCTAGAATTTAAAATTAGACAAATCTTTCCTTTAAATGAATAATCTTGAGAAAGAAAACGAAGGGTGTTATTGACTAGTATGAATTAATACCTCAAGAATTAAAAACTTATTTTGATTTGATTATTATGATAGAAATCGACCAAAAGCTATCAATTCGAAACTCATGGGCTTTGGAATTCTTTCTGATTCAAAAATCTATGACAATAAACAGATTTGAAGAAATAAAAAAAATTTTTAGAAATCGGTAAAAAAGTGAAAATAATAAACTTAGAAGACTTGATAGCATTTAAAATCATCTTCAGCGAATATCTAAAGTACCATATCAACCTAATAAAAAGTTTTCACTTGATGAAACTCTGATAGTATTCAAAAGAAGGTATAAACTAAAAAAATATACGCTGATGAAGACTATGAAAAATACGCTGATAAAGATTTTCTAGTAGTGAATCAAAAACTGGATATTATTTGAGCCACAAATTTTAGAAAGAATCAAGAAAAATAAAACTTTATAATTTAAGTCAAAATATGCTAGTAATTTTTTTTTGTAGTAGTCATTATTTATACTGATAATTAGTATAAATCAATAACACTTGTTGCAAAAAAAAATAAAACATAGTAAGTTTTATTCTTGCTAAAGAAAGAACTTACTTCAACATACTGGCTAGACAAAAGAAAAATTAAAAATTGATTTCTAATGATAACAGCCTACAAAACCAACTGATTTTAGATTTGAAAAAAGTGGTAAAAGTAAGCATTTTGAGATTCCTATCAATGTACTTGATTACAGAAAGAATATGGAAGGTGTTGATCTATTTAATCAAAAATATCATATTATCATATCCTCATACTTTCAAAAGTAGTGAAAGGAGTATTTTACATTCGATCTTGAACTGGTAATCAACAATAACTATATTTATCAAGTCATTCAGCAAATTCGTAAACTAGCCTATACAATTAAAAAATATAGTTAATTGTTAGGTTCATAAAATTATAAGAAGTTCAAACACATGATGCAGGATGTACCTAAAGAAACTACAGAGCATTTCTCAATACTAAGTGAGCATAAGGCAAATTTTGGTAATGCAAAGAAAAAGGAAAAAAATCAAGATGAAAGAATATTTACAAAGGCTGCAGTCATTATAAGCATAAAAACTACTTTCCTAAACCCAATAGCTTAGCCTAGTAACTAATAATTTTATTAATTTAGGATTCGGTATACTAAAAAGTTAACTTCAAATTCAAGCATTCAGTCAAATTTATTAAAAATACTCATCTGTTTTACCAATTAACCTCCTCTTAGGCTTTTATTTTCTAAGACATAGACGAATCTTGGATTTGACCCAAAGATAAGTTCTCTAAGCATAAAAAAAATTTTTTTTATTCAAAAAAAAAAAACTGAAACAAAATCGTCAAAAAGTTAGCCGTTATAATGAAAAACGCGATCTTATTATGTCTTCTCGGTGTGGCCTTCTCAGGGAGAATTTGCTTAGAAAAAGACTGGATCCTAGAATGGTCATTCTCTGATGAGGAGACCATCAACTTCAAGCTTGTCCTTGACCAAAAAACTTTAGACATGTTTGGTTGGGTGGGCATTGGATTAAAGTATGCTGAGGATGGTTCAGGAATGACTGGGTCTGACATAAACAATTTCATCCTAACTGATTTACCAAGCGATAGATATGCTGCTGAAGAAGGACTTCCAGAGTATGATGAAGACTTAGGAGGAGACAATAATATTCATGACCCCATTTGGGATGCTGCGACATTCACTTATTCTTGGTCTCGTCCTGTGATTTCTGGAGATATTTATGACAAAGAATATATAAAAGATAACCAATATAAGCTTTTGTGGGCAGCTGGGGTTATGATGGGAGATACTCAGATGAAACATTTTGTTGGCGATAGAGCTATGGAAGATATTGTTTTATCTGATAGCTTTGATGAAGGATGTGAAGAGTCAGGAGTTCTTGAAATCTAAGTTAGTTCATTAAATTTAAATTAGAAGTTCGGATAAGCATTATGAAATTGTTGTAAAATAAAGGTATTTAGTAAAGAGAGATATATATTTGAGTATGATTTAAGTGTTAAAGCATAACAAAATATAACTGGATGTTTTTAATAACTAAGTATTATTAATTTTCTAAAAGATTCAATAAGAATTTTATAAAAATTATACTTCACTTATTTAAAAAATACTTATATTAATCTTATGTCTATTGATTTTTATATATCTTTCTTCTATATTCCTGTTTTAATAATTTTGATGTGAAAATGCTTTCAAAAAGTCTTGATGTTTATCAAAAAAAATTTTGACCTTGAAAGAAACTTCTGAGTTCTCTCTTTGGGTTTTTTGGATTGTCTAATTCAGTTAACCTATTTATAGGAATAGAAAGCTTTTGATATGGGTCTAAATCTAGAGTTTTAGAATTTCTCTTTTTGAGATGTTTTGTATAAATATTTTTTAAGTATAAGTTAAACTTAGGGTTTTTAATATGTTTGAGATGGCTTTGAAAGAAGTTTATATGAATGTTCTAGTTAATAAAGATAAGGATATAAGAAAACATACATAGAGATCTTTGCCATCTGGAGCTTGATTAAAAAAAAAATCTTGATTCTGTTAGTTTTAGAAGTGGGTGTTGAGATTTTTATATAGTGGTTACTTTTTATTGAAGTTTTCAAGGCGTACTTTTGGGTTGCCATTTCTGAGAATTGGAATTGCATATTATTAAAATTATTTTTAATACTTTTATTATTCCAGTTATACAATGAATTCTCAAAAATGTCTTGTCTAAACTATCTTCAAATCTCTCCCTCATAATTTCTATCAAAATATCTTATCTAAAATATCTTTAGTCTCTCCATATAATTTTATCAAAATTACTTTCCATATAATAAAATCTAATATGAAAGTGATATTACAAAGAGCACTTTCAGGAAGTGTTACAGTCGAAGGCAGGATTGTAGGTAGCATAGGCCCAGGTCTTGTTGTTTTATTAGGCATATGTAGAGAAGACACTCCTCAGAAAGTATCTCAGATGGTTAACAGGGTTTTAAACATTCGTTTATGGGACCTAGACGGGAAAAGGTGGGACCAAAGTGTAGTAAACAAAGGTTTCGAAATCCTAGTTGTGAGCCAATTCACTCTCTATTCCGTTCTCAAAGGCAACAAGCCCGACTTCCACAATGCTATGAACCCCGACCAAGCTCGTGAGCTCTATGAAATGTTCTTATCCGAATTAAGAGCAAAATACGTGCCTGAGCGAATCCAAAACGGAGCATTTGGTGAATATATGAACGTAGCATTAGTAAACGATGGCCCAGTGACAATAGAAGTTAATTACTAATTACATTCATCTTTTTTCTTAGCGATATTCACATTAACAATCTCTAAACATTTTTGACATAATATTTTCCTTACATGCTCTATAGACAAACTCTCATTTAAGTTTATATTGATTTTTTCTATTTGAGCTTCTAATTCTTCTTTTTGTGTTGTTATTTCTGATACTATAAGCTTTGTATTTTCAAGTTCAAATTCTATTGCATTAGCTTGCTCACTCATAGTTTTTTCTGATATGTTTAAGTCGTCTAATGTGTTTCTTAGAATATCTGCTAAGTTTCTTAGTTTCAGTCCTCGGGTTTGCTCTGTTTCAAGTATTGCTTGAAGGTCTTGTTCTTGTTTTTTCATATTCCATTCTTGTTTTGTGATTTCCATATCTAAATCATTGACCATACTAACTTTATTTACATGCTCGCGGAATAACCGTTCGTTAGTTTCACGTACTTCTTTAAGTTCTTCAGTGATTTTAAGTATTTCCTCATCGATTTCTTCAGCGATTTGCTTTTTGGTTTCTTCAAGATCACAATCATCACATACTGTACTTAGATCTTTAGCCCCATTTAGTACTCTTTTTCTTGTACAATGATCAGAACAAAATACAGCTAGACAAAGTTGACATGTGACTTTTCTTCTAAGGATAAAATTTTTTCTGCAGACTTGGCATTTGTTATGAACAATATCATCTGTACTTACTGCTGTATTTGAATGTGTTGATCCAGAGAAAAGTTTTGAAGATGATGATTGGGTGTCATCAGTATCGCGTAAGGTCGAACTTTTTAATAATGATGAATTTTTCATTTATTTATTAGTGTCCATGATTTTTAAGAGAGTTATTAGAATTGTATGTTTTTATGAGGATTTTTAATATGATTTTATAATTATGGAGGATAAGATTTATGTTTTTTATGTATAAGTCAGATTAAAATGTATGAATTTAAATAAGATTGATTTGTGTCATATACAAGAAAAACTTAGGCTAGAAAATGATAAATATAGAGATTCAGAATTATTAAACTGTAAAAATTCTAAGATAGTTTTATGATGTCTTAAAAATACTGCAGATAGTTATTCCTATAAATATATAGTTTTCATTAATAAGTTCAAATACTTTGCATAATTCAATTGTAAACCATATATAAGCATTATCAGTATATATAATTTCGTAACATACCACAAATAAAAAATATCGCAATAACTTAAAAATACTAAAAAACTCATATCACAAAACCCAAACTTATCACAACATTCAAAAAAATCCCTCAACAACATCCCTATCCTAAATACTTTCCTACATTTCTGAAATTTCTTATCAAAAAGCATCTATACCTACCTCTTCCTTATAAACCTAATCAAACAACCACATCAACTCACAATTAAAAAAGCCTCATCTTCATACCATAACAACTGTTTATTCTTAATTAATTACTTCTTCTCCTCACTCATTCTTATTCATCAAAGCAACCTCCATCCCAGAAACTTTATCCATCAACCTAGCAAATTCCGCTTTAGTAACAAAAGTTGAATTCTCATAATATTCCAATCTAGACTGTAACTGGGCAATTTTTTCCTTATAACAAATTTCATTCTGCGTAAACATTTCAAGTAACTCCTGATACGATTGTTGTAAAACATTATACTTAACTTTCTCAGCATTAAGTTGACTTTTAAGTAAAATAGGGTCATCTTGTATCATACTCTTATCAAAAGTCATAGAAATCTCAGCTTTAGGTGGACTAAGTCTCATTGAATTTAATAAATATTCATCTGTAGGTGATTGAGTGTAATTCATATCAGAAATATCTTCAAGAGAATTACAATCTGTAAGTCTTGTCATTGTATTTTTTTGTGGCACATATTTAGCTAAAAACTTCTTCCTTGGCTGATTTCTGCGTGCATAGCTACTGACGATTTTTGATATTCTTTTTAGAGGTGCAGACCTACTGATCTTCATTTTTTTCAGTTCGTCATTCAAATTCAACGGGACCCTTTCAGAAATATTAGTTTTAGCTGCCATAATTACATATAAGAACATATACTTATTTTTATTCTTCAAAAGAATTCGCAAACATCTGCGTGGTGACTAGGGTATTGATAAATTTTTGCTCAGTCGTGGCAAAGCCGTTAACGATTTTTTTAACAGTTTTCGGGTCTTTAATAGCTTTAGTAGAAAACTTATCTAGTATCCCTTGCCAGTAATTTTGAAGTTTTTTCGCTATTTTGATAGCATTTTCTTGACTTTCTTTAGTTTTATCAAAAGTACTTTCGCTATCAAAGATATAAAAGTCTTTAAAAGTATTTGAGACATTCAAGTCAATCTCAGTAACTTCATTTACTAGACCACTAGAAAACTGAACACGATGTTTAGGAGCTTGTTCATCTAATAAAACCCATATAATATTTGGAAATCTATGTCTAAGTTTCGCTTCTATATGAGTTATCCCAGCTAAAACAGGAACTGGAGCTTCTAATAATTCCCTTAAATCATCAGGAATTAAAGGTATAGTCAAACTTATCCAATTCAAAGGACGAATCAAAGCTCTCATTGCTAAAACACATGAAGTTACTAAACCCAAGTTATAAGATGCAAAGATTATCGACTTTTCTTGAACTAAAGCTGAAATAAGCCAACAGAAATCAGTGAATAATACTGAAGAAAATAAAGGCACACATAGCCAAGGGATATCTAAAACATTTAAATCATTAGGCAAAGTGTATTTTAAACAGTCTAAACTGCTTGTACTGATACTAACTTCCATAAGTTCATCAATATTCACAATTTTACCTAATCCTTCAAGTAATTCAATCCCTTCTTTTGTCACGCCTATATTAGAAAGCTGTGATGTCATTTCTCCTGTTACTAAAGTTTGCATAAGATCCATTCTATGTAATCTTTTTAAAAACAAAATACTACAAAGGACTTCATAATGAAGCTCAAAAGATGGAACATAACTTGCTATACAATAACATTTTGGGGCTATCCATTCTTGTCCTTCAAATTCTGTTATATCATCTATTAATAAACATATGAAATACATAACTTCACGATTTGCATTTGGCATATCTGATATTTCACCAAAACCTGGGGTTTCATTACGTAATGTGAAAATAAAACAATTGTTGTTACGCTTTGGGGGAATTTGACCAAAGATTAGATTGTTTAGTTCTGATGCTGAACCGGTTAGACGAAGTTCTCGGACATCTTTAATGGCTAGGGCTAAACCCGGGATTATAGCTTTCATTGATTGGGAGATTGAAGAAGATGTGGGGAATTCGAAGAGGATTTGCTCTTGGGGTTTGGATTTTATCGTGTCTGGTTTGATGCCGATTACGAAAAAACCTTCGTAAATACAGGTGCTGAATTCGGTTTCGATCCCGTTGTCGGGCTGGGGTTGAGGGGTTTTTAGAGGAGTTATTGCTTTAGCTGGCATATCTTGTGACTTTTCAACCTCAGTAAGCAAATATCCTGGTTTGCTCATACTGATAATGCTAGCTGATCTAGATATTAAGTTTTCTTCAGTTTTAGCTCGAGTTTGAGGGAATTCATAATCTTTTATGAGCTTTTTAAGCTCTTGGTTTTCTTCTTCTAGATAGCTTGTATATGTCTTAAGTCGCTCATGAGAAAGTTTTAGCTGATTGTGCTCTGAACTTAGCAAAGAGTACTCATAAAGCAAACTATCGAATTTTTCTTCCCAATTTTCATTCATGTTTATTATAAAACTTTTATTTTAGATCAAAATAATCTGTAGCCCAAGAAAAATGTATATTATTTCTTAAGGTCAAGTAAAAGAAGTTAAATTTCGCATGATGGTATATATTATTTGGATATAAATATGAAGTTTGTCATAAAAAAAAGTAAATTTTATGGGTTTTTATAGTAAAAATTGTAGAGTTAGGTGATTGGAAAGAAATTATTCAAGAAAAAATATTTAATAGTAAAAAATACCATTACGAAAATACATGAAATTTATTTTTCTGTGAATTCATATAGGGATTATGCATAAAATAATATTAAAATATTAACTTATAATGTAGTATATGAATATTCTAAAGTTGATAATGAAAAAAAAATACATTTTTATATTGAAATCGGGTAAAAGGTCATCAAAATTTTCAATTTTACAATATTCACTTTTCACTTTTCACCTTAAAACTGCAGTTCATTAAGCATTTTTAGTTATTTTAATTATAAAACATAAAATATATATAATTTATCATTTCTAGTACTAAAATATTCAATCTCCAAATTTCCTATAATTTTCTTAATACTATGCGAAAATCATATTTATTCCTCTGAAAATTCATTATTACTTATTCCCTAAATAACTCAAATGCTTTAAAATAGCAGCTTTTGTCTGTGAGCTAGCTTCAGTATATATAAAATGCTTAACATTTTCTAATATTTCAATCTCAGCTTTCGGGAAATAGTTTTTGTATAACCCAGCCACTGGTTCATTTTCTCCTAATAATGGGTTTTTTGCAGTATAAATTGAAGCACCACCAACTATAGCTACTATTTTTCCTTCATATTTCCCTTCAGAAACATCCCAGCCTTCAATATCCTCAATTCCATCAGTAATATTATCTATACCAGCTCTCCATGTAAAGCTTTTATCATTACCTTTAAGATTACTAGTAATAAGATGGACTATTCTCGGATTGTCAAATTTTTCAAAGCACAGCGACTCGATTTCCTTCCTAGTTTTCCCTTCAATATCAGTATTTTTAATAAATCTAAGATAATGTCTTTCATATCCATAATATTGATCCATAACCCCCATATATTTTTTAGGCGCACTATCTAAAACACAGAGTTTTTCTACCCTTTCAGGCTGTAAACAAGCTAAAGCCATAGCTGTTTTCCCACCCATTCCATGTCCAATAACACAAGCTTTTCTTATCCCATGAGCATTCATAAAAGTTACAATATCATTAGCTTGTGTTTTGTAATCCATACCTTTTGCTTGAAAACTATCCCCATGATTCCTTGCATCAAGAAAATAATGCTTTCCATCTAATATCCTTGCAATAGGACTTAGATTTAAACAACATCCTAAAAAATCGTGTAGCCATATGTACTCTTTTCCGATTCCAATGCAAAAGTGATTCAACATATTTTTATATAAACCAATGGTTTATTTGAAATTTTATAATTTAAGTTGCCGATATTTGATTGGAGTACTTTTAAGGGGTTTTTTGTAGTGATTTTTTGAGTGTAAAATGCTTGGAAATTTGAAATTTTATATAAAAATGTGTATACCAATAAAAATTTTAGGTTTTGAGGAATAGGATTTTGCCTAATTATATGAGAAAAACTTGTATGTAGGAGGAATGTGGAAGTTATTGGATTTTTAAGAAAGACTGAGTAGAAAATTATTGATTTTGGTGAATAATGTAAAGATAAATATTTCGGGTCTGATTTTTTGTCTAATTAATTGCCGGTTTTATATAAAGAAAACTTAAGAAGTGAGATTATTATAATGAATAATTAGTTTATTATACATTTTTGTATATAATTATAGGGATAAAGGAATTTTTTATATCATGAACAGTTTTAAAAAGCATAAGGATTTTGTATAAAACAAGTCAAAGGTGATATTTTTTTTCTTTACTAAGCATATACATATTTATTATATAAATTCAAAACCTATCCCAAAACCAAATCAAATCTATCATCCTAAAAAAACCTTAAAAAAACACTGAAAATTTTCCTCTCAAACCATCCTAAGAAAACCACAAAGCATCTCCAACTATAATTAAAACAACAAAACCCACATCAAAATCCAACATATTTTTTTATCATTACGGATCTTCATATTATAATATTATTCCTGTGTTTTTTTATCTTCATTCTGTAACTCAATCAAAGCTTCTTCAATAACAGCCTGATCCGCAGCCATACTACCTCTAGTCTTATCTTTACGAACAGCTCCAGTCATTTCGCTTTTAACTGCATTTTCAATAACAATACTTCTAAATTTATTAACTTGTCTCTCTTTAACATCTCCAGTCTCAACTCTTCTAATAATTTCCCCATATGACAATTCTATAACAATACAAGTTATATCATCAATCATAACATCATCTTCTTCAACAACACCAAGCCATCTATATCTAGCTTCTTCACATAAAAGTCTAGCAATTGTAGAATTTGTAGTTTTAGCTGGGTAATTGCTTTTACAATTGCTTGTAGCTCCTCTGAATTTCTCGACAAAATTCACAACTTCGAAGTTTTCCATAACATCCCATATACCATTTGAAGCTAAGACAATGAATTGATCAAAAGCAAGGTATATTGGGAATGTATGAGTTATAGGTGTAGAAATAACCCCAATTTCATGGGCAATTGTATCGCCAACTGATCTGGACATAGCTAGGCCTGGAAGATTCCCGTTTTTCTTCCAAACTCTATATGGGCCAACTGGTCTTCCTAAATCATCAGCAAGTTTTTCAACTACCCCACCAGCAGCTCTGATTCTTTTAAGCTCTTCTTCATGGTTAGGTTTTTGATCTGCAGTCAAAGGGACTATATTAAGGCTTCTTATTGGTCTTACTGGCCTTTTAAAAGTAGAGTTTTTATATGAAGGTAAAACCACTGGGCTATTATCTTTAGGTAAAGTTGCTAAAATAGCCTTAGAATCACCTACTGAACCTGCATGGATCCCTAAAGAATTTACAACAACCATTACTACCGTGCTTCCAGATAAATTACAGTCAATCCCACTAGTTGTAAGGCCAGTATCACAATTTTCAATCATTTCTTCTATAGCGCCTCTGGGGTCAGTATCAAAAACTTCATGGTTTTTATTAAAGTAATTCGTGACATAGTCTTTACAAAACATAGAAACTCTACGTCCTTCTTTACCATGTCCATCAAATAAAACTGTGAGGATAGTGTTTTCATGAGATAAGAAAATAAAAGTGTCTTGGCATTCTTTTTCACATTCTCCACGTGGGTCTACTCCAGGTAAAGCACAACCTGAGATTCTTAGTTTAGAATTTTCTATATCGAAAATCTGACAATTATAGTCTGATGGAGGAAGTAAGGAAAAAGCGAGTGTAAATTTCCCAAAACATTTACCTTCTCGGTCTTTTTCTTGGATATTAAGTCTGACAATTTGCTTGTATTCTAAGTCTTCTAAGTATTGAAGTTGTGGGCCACAGCAATTCCCCATTTTAATGATAAGCTTTAGTTAATAGTTTATGTTTTTTTTTTAGGTTTTTAGTGGGGTTTGAAGATTTTTTGAGTTTTTGGGTAAGATGATATTTAGAGATATGGAATAAGGGTTTTTAGGTGTGGGTGTTAGGATGTTAAGATTTTTGTTAAGAGATTTTTTTGATGATTTCGGAAAGGGTTTATTTGAAATTATATAGAAATATTTAAGGTATGTAATGATTATTTTGAAAATGACTAGTGGCTTTAGAATAGGAGGAAAAAATATGAGTTATGGGTGAAGGGAATATGTATGACCTTTGAAAAGTACATTTTGACAAAAAATTTCGAATTATTTAATTTCTAACTTTTAATCTTCAATATCTGGACTATTATCAAAGACTTTTGGTTTCCTCTCATTTATTTCTCCACAATTCTCCAAGTTTACTTTTTTATGCTTTTTGGTTAGGCTTAAATGTTTTAATTATTTGTTTTGTAGGTTTATTATAATTATATTATACCAATAAAGGTGAATATTATATGATAAAATTACAAGATATATTATAAAAGTATTTATAAAGCGTTGATTTTACTATTTTTGCTACAATTACTAATAAAAATGGTCACTTCGCCAACTCTAGCCCATAATCCCATTATCTCACAACCTTCCTTACTCCTAAAACCCATAAAATCCTTCATTTTCCAACCAAATTTCTCATTTAACTCTAACTAACTTACTTAGCTTTTTTCTGCTGCATTTTCTTCTTGATAACTTTGATTTCTTCAGTCAAAAATGCTCTAACAATCCTATCTTTAACTATTGAGTGATTCAAAACTCCTCCATAAGCTCTTGAAACTGTAATATCAGTCTTAGCAAGACCTGCATATTTTCTTGGACGTAGTCTTGGAATACCTGATAATCTAGTTTTGCTTTCTTTACAATGAGGACCAGCAGCGATTTTGTCTGCATATTGAACAACAAGCCTTCCTCCAGGAGTTCTCACTTGCCAGATCTTATTGGATTTTGTATGGTAAGAGTTTCTCTTACGTAAGGTCACTCTTTTCACCATTTATTTTTATAAACTTTAGATGGTAGTTTGAAAAGCAAAGCTTAGGTTTTTTTATTGTGAGGATTATAAGAGGAGTTTATGATGAGGATTATTAGAAAATGTTGTAGGTTTTTATATGAAAGAAGGGATAAAATAGGATTAGGTTTTAAAACCTATAATGAGATTTCTTATATCCAATCTATTAAAAACTTAAAATCACTATAAGTANAATAAACTAATGCTTTTAAAACCTATAATGAGATTTCTTATATCCAATCTATTAAAAACTTAAAATCACTATAAGTATTTTATCTAACTAGAATTATTATTAATAATACTTTTCTCCATTTTTCCACAGTTCCTCATGCTTAGATCCTTTAGGTGATGTCCTAATCCCCCTATCATGTTTTTTCCCATTCAAAAAATGGCCTCTAAACTTCGACTTATCCGAATACACCATCGTTCCTTTCCCATGTTTCTGATCATCTTTAAACTCCCCAATATACTCATGTCCTCCATGTATTTTTAATTTCCCCCTTCCATCTCTTTTATCATTTTTCCAATTCCCTTCATAAACATCCCCATTACTATATATCATCTCTCCATATCCTTCAAATTTATCATTAGCAAAATCACCTCGATATTTACTCCCATTAGGCCATTCATAAATCCCTTTACCTTCTTTGACTCCACATCTAAAATCCCCTTCATATAAACTCCCATCAAAATAATAAATTTTCCCTTTCCCACTAAATTTATCTCTTGACCATTCACCTATATAACTATTTCCACTCATCCATTTCTGTAAACCATACCCTTCACGTTGATCATCTATAAAATTACCAGCAAAACTAGAGTATCCAGGGTTTAACAAAACCCCAAAGCCATTTCTTTTACCATTTCTAAACTCTCCTCTATAGATTTCTCCATTTTCACTAACTAAAACCCCAAAGCCATTTAGAAGCTGCTTGTCTGATTCCCCACTGAAACCTACAGGGTAGTCTTTTGAGTTTTTAATTGTTTCTTCGATTTTCATTTCTAATGTACTTCGGTCGTAAGGGGTTTGTTGGAAGATATTCTTAGGTAGTGATTGGGACTTTTTGTAGTCTTCGAACTGACTTAGCATATCTAGAACTAAGTAGTTTCGCGGCATGTTGTTTACATCTCTATTGTCAACCGCTCGATCATGTGGACACTCAAGGATACTATGGCGAGATTTGACATCACAAATACAAGTTTTACAGAAAGTATGCCCACAGCTTAGTTGCATAGGTAGTCTGATGTTATCGTTATACTCTTCAAAACAAATGTCACAGACTATTTCTTCCATATATTTATATCAAGACAATATATTAAATTTATAATGATATTTAAAAGATCAGTCTTGTTGCTAAGAAAAAACGAAATTTTTAAATCTGTACCTTTTTTGGCAGAATAGAAACTGAAAAATTTACTTGGTGTAAATAAAGGTGAAGAGAGGAAAAAATGATTTTTTTGATTGGATTTTGAAAAAAGATAAATGTGTAGTCTTGTAGAAGGGTTGTATTAGTAATATTGTAAGATTTTCTTTATAATCAAGTTTATAACTGATATTAGGTTAAGAAAAATAAACATAATTTTTATGATACTAAACAGATAAGATCAAAAGATTTGAAACAACTATCAAAATACAAAATCTATTATTATGAGAGAGGTGAAAAATACTAATAAATCATATAAAATTATATTAAAAGAGTTCATCACGCAAATGGATTTAGATTTTTAAGACTTACCAGAATTTTTTTTGTTTAATAAAAATATCAGAAATAAGCATCAAGGAATCCAAAAAGTCCATATACTAAAAAATTTCTTGGGTTTAAAATAATTGAAAAAATACTTAAGGTAAATTCTAGAGAGATTTCAACAAAATTATTCATCCCTAAATATCCTAAACTTAGAAAATAAAAAAACTGTTTTTTGATTTGGATGAAGCTTTAGTGAATTGTGCAAAGAGAAAAAAAAGTGATGAACAATAAGATATGATGATTTTTTGTGGTTTATATAAAATTGCATAAATACTAAACATCTTTAAAAACCTAACAAAAATAACCCAACCTTTACAACAATAACAAAAAAAAAAATAAGCTTAATTATATTTCATACCTGTAGTACTTTTATTCGAATGATATGATCTATACCTCCCTTTTTTACTCATAATCTGTGGTAGTTTAGTATTTTTGCTTATATCTGAAGTATTAACAATCTGAGGTTCTTCTTTTTCTAGTTTTTCAACCCAAGTACGTGGTAAAGGTTGTGGTTTTACAGAATTTACTTGCCAATACTCAAGATCATCATCAATATATGGGTTATCATCTTTACTTCTTTCATAGAAATGTGGAGGACGTATAGGAGGTCTACGAACTTTTAAGCTTTCACTATATTTATATTACAGTTTATCTAAGATTTCTTTTATAATCCTATCTTTATCAGAGAGTTCTAGTCTGAGTATTGATATAGATTCTTGGTTTTTTTTTATAGTCTCAGCAAGGTCTAGAAGATTTTGTTCTTTTTCTGAGATTTTAGTTGGAGGAGGAGTTTCTGATTTGAAATCTGGCTTTTTTGGGCTTGAAGGGGACTTTGAGGCTCGTGACATAAGTTTTTTTTTGTATTTTTATTGAAATGTGGATGATTTGAGGGAGTTTTTTTAGGAAATGGGGTTTTTGAGGTAAGAATGCTTGGAGTTGAGGATTTTGGATAGTTTTGGGGTTGAGAAAAGGATTTTTTGTTTGGGTGAGTATAGGCGGTTTAGTTTCTGATGCAAATATTTATGTAATTTTTTTGAAGATTAGGTTTAGGTTGTGGTATGAATTTCGATGTAAATATTTGAGAATTTTTTTTGAAGGTTATAGCTTTATAGGCTATTTTATTCTATTTAAGTTCTGAGGAAGTTTATGTATGAATGTACTGTAAACTCCATATTAATCTATTTTTTAGTTTTTTCTCATGCAAACTATTAAAATTAGTTAACGAACTTGGTAATAAAGATCTGAGCTATACAGAAATTGCGATATGACAAATAATCTTTTTCAAAATCTTTCTATGGGAATTTATATGGAGAAGTAATAATACAGATGATTCATCGGATAATTTTCTAGAAGACATACAAGTTGCTGATATAGATTAGTAGTAAATAAGCTATTTAATTTTTTTTAATTTTATCACGTATTTTTGGATGCTACAGAATTCCTTCATCATCTATTTTTTCTTCGTCTAGTAATTTCCATTGTTTTCATTTAGTAATCTTTGTTTATCTTTCGACCTATTTTTCTCTAGGTTCCTAGCCTGTCCTTTTTTACTTTAATTTCGCCAATTCTCATCTTGGCAGTTTTCATGGGGGATTTTTCCCCCATGCTTCCATCTCTCCTAATAATCCAGCATTCAAATCTCAATCAGTTAAGTCATCATCGACTTAAAAACACATATTTTTCTAAACTAAATACATTTAATAATCAATAAAATTAAAAATTTATTAAACTTTGCAATTGATTTATACATAATGAAGATAAAATTAAAATCCTTACAAATATCTTATCTTGCTGTCTTGCGGTTTTTAATCCACTCAGAAAATGAGTTTTTCAAATTCGACACCTGATTAACAACGGACATAAACTCTCCATCTGTTGAATTTACATTACTCTCTGAAACCAACTTCCCAACTTTTTCCATAATTTCCTTAGATTTAATAGTCAATGAAAAATGTTCAACAGAAAGATTAGTTGCAGCAACACAGCTTCCAAGCATAGGTAAAAGTGACTCAAGTCTTTTCACATCTTTTTGTCCAACTTCTCCATACTTTTTATTGGTAAACTGTAAAACTCCAATAAGATTCCCATTCCAATCTTTCAAGCATCCCATCATAATACATTTTGTCTCATGTACCCAACCAACATTATCAATTTCTGGATTATAAAGTGGTAAAGTTTTTGGGTTATGAAAAACACTAACACCTTCTCTACTTATAGCTTGGCCAGTAAGCCCAATACCAAAAGGGAATTTTAAAACCCCTTCACCGAAATAATCATCAGAACTTGGGTCATGAATCATAACATAAAACGAATCAGATTTATTGTCTAAAAACACAATCCCAGCATTTTCGAAATCAAAAAAACTTGGCAAGACGCTACGAATACGATTAGCGATTTCTCTATGAGTTAAAGCACTTACTATACGACTTGATACATGGGCAATTTGCCCTGAGTGCGTGATTTCGATTTTTTCCTGTTCTATTGCATAGAGGCTTTCTATTTTCATAGTTACAGCATTTGCCACAACTTTTAACAACAGTTCATCACTTGGCGTATAAACTTTATTTTTGTTCTCAACTCCAATTTTGTCTTGGCATTGAATAACCAAATTAATCTCTCTTTCATAAACTATTGGGACAATAAGCAAATCCGTATGTCGTACAGGGAACTTTAATTCCTCAAGTTTTTTAAATAATGGCTCTTCTTGATAAGCATCTTTATGTGTATGCATAATAATCCACAAATTCCCAAGTCTCACCCTTCCTATAAAATCAGCTGACCCATTAAAAGATTTAGTATAATGTTCACGTGCTTTTGCTGTTATAACATAAACAGATACCCTTCCACTTTTTGTCAAAGCTTTAGTTGCCCTTGTTATAATTTTACACAATTGATTGAAATTTGTACAGTTGTTTAATTGAATAAGAACAAGGTTTAACTTTTCTATTTTGTTTAATGTTATTGTGTTTATTCTAAGTCCATTTGGAGGTTGCAAAGTGTTATCAGTCATTCTTTTTTTACTTGAATCCGAATGTTTACCTAAAGTTCTATCACTTTCACTCATAAACCCAGAAAACACTGATGAAGTGTCGCCTATAGATTCATTTAGAGTATTTTGGTTTTTTTTTAAAGCATTTGATAGAAGGACTCTATATCTTTTTACTGTTGCTTGAAGTTGACCATTTTCCTTTCTAACACTATCTAATTCTAATTTTATTTGTTCCCTTTGTGATCTGAATTTTGATATGTCGTTGTTCATATCATTCATTTGATGTTTCATGTCAGTGATGAATAAATCTTGATATAAAGCATGAACGTCACCACTACCAAAACCTTTATCTTCTAATAAATTTTTATTCATTTGTTTCATAGTATTTAACTGCTCTTCAAGGTCTTTAACTTGTCTTTCAAGTTGTTCAATTCGTAATAGGTCTGCACGATGAAGTTTTTCTAATAATGATATTTTATGTAATACTCTAGATTTACTTTCATCAACTTTAGCTTCATAAGATGAGGTTGAAGGTAAAGGCAAGTCAATATTTGTGAATTTTGGAAGAATGTATGCATTGTTAAGCATTTCTGGGGGTATTGAACTCTCGGATATTGGGGTTTTACTTGTAAAACCAATCATTGGAGATAAGCTTTTTGGTCTGAATTGGGTTTTATCGCTTGTGCTACTTTTGTGAGCGCTTGGCATTTTTGCATTTGACATTATGAATATTTATTATATGTTTTTGTATGAAGATTAAAGATTTAGGATTTAAGCTTTTATTTGATTTTTATTTAGAATCACTTTAAAGAAAAGACTGTAAGAATATGTAAAGAAATTATATAATTTTAAAGTTGATGGAATGATTATTTGTGTAATTATATGAAATTTCTGATTAATGGTATTGAATTTTATAGTTTGTGTTTCTTTAATGTTTGAATGTTATTAAATTGCTAAGGATTTTATATGAAAAGATAGTGGAAATGCTTATGGGGAATAATTTTGGTAAATGCTTTTTTATAAGATTTTAGTTTTTTGTGTTAGGTATGTATTAAAGTTATATATAAGTTTATAAGAGTAACTTAATTTTGCTAGGTTTTATAGGAAATGAATTTTTTAACAAGAGTAATTTTTGCAAATATAAAAGATAGTGAAAAATATGATTTTTGGGGCATTAAGAATTAAATTTTAGTATTACTAATTAAAGTATTTTGTGTGTAAAATTAGGGTTAACTATTTGATATATAGTTTTACTGATATTTTAAATTGCAATATGTATCTTACCATCTGATGGTTATAATTATAAAATGGGTAATAAAGATTCTAAGAACAGAAACTCGAATGAAGAAAAGTACTTTCAAAACACTCGGAAAATGCAATTTGAGTTTTTTTCAAATGTCTATGGTTTTCAAGAAAATACTGGCAAGTGGATTTACACGCTAAAGCAAGAACTAAACAAAAAATCAAGTTTCAAATGGAGCAAAATGTTTCTCGAAATGCTTGAAGCAAGAGGAAACTATCAAGACCTCAGATCAAAGTCCGCTTTTGCCTGGAAAAAATATAACAGCAATAAAAACAAAGTCCCAAGAATAGACAGTAACAATTTATGCAAATGGAGAGAAAGTATCATCAATCTTCAAACATTTTCTTATGAGGTTGAAATTGACCCAAACAAAAAATCTCTTCATAGATACTTAACATCTCAACCAGATTCAACATTATATACAATAATTAAAATGTTTCAACGCATTCTCATTAAAATTTACTCAGTAAAAGACGGGCGAAAATTTGTTTTGAAAGAAAATATTTTAGCGAATTTGCAAGAATGTTCTAAAGAACTTGATGAGTCAATATTATGGTTTTGTCAGATTATGAAGAAAATAATCCCTGAGTTTTTTTTGCATATCCCTGAAAAAATACAGGATTTAGAAATTATTATAAGAGATTCAGTAATATCTAGGGATATATTAGAATTATTAGTCCTTATAAGGAAAGAGTTGGAAAAAGAAAAGCATAATGAGTATTTGCAAGGTCTTCAGAACATATGCTATTTTCATTCAACTTCACCAATATTAGGTAAACTAGAAAGAGATAACAATTCGAATTATACAAAAGCTATAAAAAGTGTTTTAGAAATCACTCAGTCAAATTCTTTAGGACAAATGCAAGACGCTGTTGTAATGCTAATGAACCATATCAGCCTTTCTCTTTATAATCCTGAAGACCCAGACTCAATAGCAGAAGATGATACGATAATAAGTGCATTTCTTTTTGTTCTTGCAAGATCAAGTGCTCCAAACCTTCCTCATTACTTAAGCATACTCACAACTTTTATGGATGAAAAAACTTTAAATATAAAAGATGTAGGCAAAGGTATAGTAAAACTATCTTTTTTATTAGACAATGTTTCTAACTGGAGTTACTTAATAAACTGTTAAAATAATCTTTAATACTAATTTTAACAATAATGATAACAGAGTGGACTGGCAGTTATCCTCAGAAATTCGGCAAGACCAAAAAGCATTTGAATTTTGTTACAAGTGTTGAGTCAACAAAGCAAGGATTATATGGCGATGTGGATTCAGGAATTGAGGTAATGAAAGGAAGAAAACATTTTTCTATGAGTTCATGTCAGAGATATTATGAATGGAAACCTTGTTTTAGAAAAGTAGCTCAAGAAACATTACCTGTAAGAACATCAGGATTAAGAAAATTTAGTCCTTCATATACAGAACCAAAACCAAGAGCTGAGAAAAGGCATGTCACACCTTCACAAAGGACGATTATAAAAGAATTGTTTAATGATAGTTTTATTGCTAATAGTACAGCCAAAGAAGCTGCTAGCAATAGGATATGGTGATTTAGTAATCAAAATAATTAACATACTAAAAAAATAGTTTTAGATAAGTGAAGGATTTTTAGATTATCATAGGTTTTTATATAAGGATTTTAGGTTAAGTTTATATTGTATTATGGTTTACGAGCTGTTTGTGGTAACCCTGGCAGTTTTGTTAGAGATAATGATGATCGAAGGATGAATTTTTTCATATAAGGTAAGTTTATGTATTTTTCACTTTGTTTAGATATTTTTTTTTCAATTGTTCTTAGAAGGGTTTCCTTACGTTGGTTTTCTAAGACTTCTTTCATAACTTTTTGCCTTTTAAATGCTATTGTTGATAATGAATATACCCTTGAGGCGTGTTTACTGCTTTTGATTTGAGTTTCTCCAAAACTTCCATTAGTACCTTTATTCTCTATTGGAATTGGGTCAGCTATAAAGCTCTCAGGAAGTTTTTTTTTAGGTTTTTCCATAACTTTATATGGAGAAATACTTTGGCTTTTGTATTTTTTGATTTTATAATCGAAAGGTAGGGATAAAACACAATCATCATTAATATTTTCTTGATAGTTACTACTACTAGATTCTAAATTCTCACAACTTTTTTTAAGTTCTATTATAACTTTCTCACTTTCTACAACTAATTCTCTTATCCTTTCTTTAAATATTGAATTACATTCTTCGACTAAATTCAATGATAATAACAAAAAATCATTACCAATATTATCTTGTAGGATTTCCCTAAAAATATCTTTATCCAAAACAATTTTAATTATCGGTGATGTTTCTACATATGAGATAAGTGTTTCAATATTCCCTTCCTCATTTGGATAATATTCAAGAAACATTTCAGAGATTTTTTGAGGATTCAACAACAGAGAACTTAAATATTTACTATCAAACAAACTTTGTCTATTTATGAATTTTTCAGTAGCAACTCTTTCTATAATAAAATGTTTATGTTTATGTATACCACTTTTAATATCTTTAAGTAAATCTAGATACTTAAAAACTTTGAACTCAATATTTTTATCTTGTAAAACATAAATATTTGTAGCGAGTTTGCTGAAACTTTCATACAAAGTTTCAGTGAGTTGAAAATAAGTTTTTATAATAAAAATTTCGAAATTAAACGATTTTTCTTTGCTGTACCGGCTTTTATATGGGAAAAAACTATCTTTTACCCCAAAATTGCAATTAATCTGCAAAGTTTGAAGCTGAGATTTAAATGCCGACAGTTCTTGATTTAGAAAAGCTTCTTGTTCTGAGAGTTTTTGATGTGTGAAATTCAAACTTTCTGACCGATACTCTAAAAACTTCAGTTTCTGGATGATTTTCCTAATACTCTCTTCCTCATAATCCTCCACATATCCCTTCTCCCCATTCTCCATATCAACAAAATCCCTTATAACCCCAAACTTTTCCTTATAAATCTCCAAACATCTATTACAATTTTCTTTATTTCTTATAATTTCCTTATAATCCTTCAAACAATTCTCATATTGTTCAAAAAAACTAACTTTTTCTTTTAAATTGTCTATAATAGCATCATCAACACTTAATGACCTTTTTATTATCTTAGCATTAGTCTCAGAAACTTTTTTCTGTTTTTTTTCCAGTTTTCTAATGTTGTTTTTAAATGTATTTTTTGATCCTTCAAAACATATTGTGTGTTCTTCAAGAACTTTGTTTATTAGTAATAAACTATTTTTAGATAAATAATAAGAGTTTTTAAAAGGCTCGTAATTTGTTGTGATACGGTCAAAGTTTTTTTGTAATTCAATAAGTTTGCCTTTAAGGGTTGAAGAGGTGAGTTTAAGGTTTTCACGTTTGTTTATGAGAATTGCTTGTTCAAGTGATTCTTGAAGGCAGATTTGTTCTTTTTTATGTATTTGGCATTGGAGTTTTTGGATGATAGAAGTGTTTTCTGATATGTTTTGTTGGTATTCGATATGCTTTTTGTGGTCTTCAACTTGTCTTTTGAGTTTTTTTAGGGTTTCGTGTTTGGTTTGGTTTGAGTTGAAAAGTCTGTTGTAAGTTTCTTGGAGGTCTTTTGGGTTTAAACAATTGAGGTTCAGGTCAGTTTTCGCTGATGAGCATGGAACTGCTGTTAGGTATTCGAATTTCCCTTTGGGATTTTCCATTTATAAGTTTTTTTTTGTTTTGAGAAATTATTATTTTATTCATATGTCTTGAGTATATTTTCTTGTTGGATTCTAAGATATTTTATAGTGAATTCTATCTTTTGTATAAAAGCTGATATAACTGTTATTTTAATGATACTAATGAGCTTCTATTGATAGAAACAATATTTTATATACAGTTTTATAATATAACTCCTATGTTTATAGATTTTAAGTACTATTTTCTATTATGCCTATAGTATTTATTAGCATATTTATATCTTATTTTTCATAATAATAAATTATATATACAACATAAAATCATAATCTACTCAGCATCACTATAAAAAACATAGTATTTACTATAAAAATTTTCCTTAAAAAAGTCTTATAAATAATGGAAATTGAGAGTAGCAAAGGACTAAGGAAGAACTTCGGACATCTAAAATGCTTTGGGTTCATTGGAGGCGAACCACTTTTCTGTATCGGTCCTCACTGTAATACCTAACTAGGGCCTTTTTTCTTATGCCTGTTTACATTTTTACTTATCATCGGCTTGTTTTTTATCTGCTTTGTTTCTCCTTCAATCAGCAGTTCTAATACTATTATCGGAGTTTCTGTATTTTGTTTTTTACTTATCAATTTCCTTATGGCAGCACTTATCAACCCTGGTATTGAAATGCGCACAGTTAGAGATGAAGATTTAGAACCTGATGAACCTGATAATTTTTGCTCAATATGTGAAGTTTATAAATCAAATATGACTGAACATTGTGATGATTGTGGGGTTTGTGTACAGGAATATGATCATCATTGCCCATGGACTGGGAAGTGTATTGGTAGAGGGAATATTAACTTTTTTTATAGCTTTCTTTTTGGCTTGCTTATATGTTTTTTGTATTGTATTGTGACTATGGCTATGACGATACAAGAGAAATAATAGTTTTATTATAAGTTTTTATTCGTAATTTAAAAGGTTATGTGTTTTGGAATGGGTTTATATTTTAGGGAAATTAGGATTTTTATGGGGGAAGTGGGTGTTGGGGTTTAAAATATTGAAGATTGTGGGTGAGAGGATGAGAAGGGTTATTATTTTATTATGGATGATAAGGTTGATTTTGGGGATTTTAATGTTTCGATAGTGGGGATTATTAGTTTTGATGACTTTTGATAAGGAGTTTATAATAATTGAAAGATAGACGAGATAAAAAGAAAATTGTTGTTGATTAGCAATTTTAGTTCTGTGAATGTTTTAAGTTGTAATTTACAATAAAAAAATTATTTGTTAGATTGTAAAACACAAAATAATTAATTGTTTGTCACATTTTTAAGCGTTCTTTCATGATTATATTATATGATATATCTTATCAAATGTCAAACTTTAAATCTACATCTTAAATGCTTATCCTACATTATTAAAAACTTACTTTCTACAGCAACCTACAAATTTAAAAGTCCTAATCAAGTCATAAATCATTCTTCACAAACCAAATCTTCATTAAAATCTTAATAAACAAACTCACTCTTTATCTTATCTTCATAAAAACCCTTTCAAAATCCATTAGTCTATTATTCATAAAAAAATAATATTCTCAATCTCATAATCCCATCACAAAACTTCCTAATTCCCATCCTAAAAAAAGCTTAAAATTTAAATTAAAGCCAAAATTCCCATAAAATTAAATGGGAGAACCAGAATTCACAGTGAAAAAAATCGCCCAAAACACGTTTTTTGATTTATACGACGAATTATCACATCGAGATCACCGCGAAGGCCCTAGTCCAACAATCCTCGTAAAAAATCCTTTATCAGCATCATCAAGTTTGTTCTACCCACAAAAATACCGAACAACCGATTTCTCTTCAAGAGGTGATCTTAAAGTGCCAAAACTCAGTCTTGGACAATTAGAAGAGCACAAAATCAAATCAAAATCCCAATCAGTACCAATAGGTCCCCATATAAAAAAACCCCCAGCTGAGCTCATTGCTATAGAAATCCCATTGAAACCTGTAGAAAACGATTACTTTACCTCACAACCAGACTCCCCAAATTTCCGTAACACCCTAACACCTAGTCGTCAAGAAAGTTGTAAAGCTTCAGAACTTTCATATGAATCTTTTTATATACCAAAAATCCCTAAAAGTATTGAATCTGAAAAATCAGCCCCATTATCAGCTCAATCCCCAGCATTAAGACAATATATGCATAAACTTAAAGAATTAGATTCCCCTTATTCTGATAAACCCGATATAGAAATTGTTAAAAACGACTGTTCGCATCCTTTGTATGAAACCTTAAAAAACGCTAAAGTTTTAACTTTTGATGGGCTTTTAGAGATGATTTTCTATGAATGCAAAAAAGGTGCTAAAGTTGATGGGTGTTGTTCAAGGAAAAAAGAAATCCTTAAAGAAGAAGAAAAACTTGACTATTTTTATTATGCTCTTGGGCAGACAGCATTTGATTTGACAAAACTTCTTCATAGGAATTTGTTGAAGAAGTACTTTTTTGAGGTTTTAGGGACTGAAAATCTTCCAAGAGTAAATGATTGGAGTAGGTTTGGCTTTCCTAATGATTTGGAAGGTTTTTTTAAACAGAATGGGTCACCTTTGAGTTTTATTATAGCTATACATATAGCAGAAATTATTAGTAAGAATTTTATGATGCAGATTTTTAGAACAGAAGCTCCTTTTCTTGATATATGTTTTCAGTTGGCTATTGAAACTTATCAGATGTCGAAACTTAGTAAGATGAAAAAAGGTCTTTTTGCTCAAAACACCGTGCCGAGCTTTTTTAAACTTGCTGCAGCGGGGATACTGAATTTTTTTATGGTTAAACAGTGCAAAAATATAGGCAATTACGATTTGTTACAATCGACTATAGAGCAAATGCGTGATAATAGCATGTTTCTTATAGGCTCTATAGACTCATCGATTCTTAAAAAGCCAACTTAATAACATTGAAATTTAAATTATAATAAAAATAATGAAGTCTTGCTAGGGTTAGTGATAATAAATACAAGGCCGCTTTGTAGAAAAACTATTGAAATATGGTTTTTCCATAGCCAATTCACAAAAAAACACCTTAAATCAAAAGTGGAAATAAATCTATATAAACTAATATTAAACTTAATAATCTCATACAACTCTATAAGTTGTTTCTATTATCCCATAGACTAGTAGTCGTATTCAATGCTCTATTGCTAAAATTATTAGCACTAGTTCTTATACTATCATAACATTTAGCCGCTGATGCAGTTTTAATAAAGCTATGCTCTAACAATTGCAAAGCTGATGGGCGTTTTTTTGGGTTTCTCTTAAGACATAAACTGATAAAATTTTCAAGTTCCGGAGAAACTTTAGGGATATCCGGAATATTATGTTCTATAGCAATAAGCCTTAGAACTTCTTTTGACAAATTAGTTATATTAGACCAAGGTGGCCTCCCTGTAATCATTTCTATAACCAAACATCCAAGACTCCAAATATCCGCAGGGAAACTATGACCACTTCTTAAAACTACCTCTGGTGCCATCCAATAAGGGCTGCCTTTAAAACTTCTCGTCTGAAAATTGCTATTTTCATCAAATCTTCGACTACACCCAAAATCTGTGAGTTTCAACGTACTATCTTCAGTAATCAAAATATTTGCTGACTTTAAATCCCTATGAATAATATCATTAGAATGCAAATAATCAAGTCCTTCCAACAATTGTTTTGTATAGTTTCTGACAGCATTTTCACTAAAGCCTTTATATTTACTTAAAAGGACATTCATTGATCCACTTGGGATATATTCCATAAGAATATTGATTGTATTTTGTCTATTATCATAATCAACTTGGAAATATCTGATTATATTAGGATGTTTAAGTTGTCTTAAAATCATGATTTCTCTACGAATGCTCATCAGTTCGTTTTCAACTTTAGATATATCTTGGCTGAGTTTATATGATTTAACAGCAACAAGTTCACCAGTGTTCATGTTCATTGCTTGGTATACTTTTCCATATACACCTTCACCTATAAGATCTCCTCTTTGCCATGAAATTATTCTAACCGGCGAGCCAAGTTGCTCATAAGATGTATTCACAGTTATATCCCTAGCCTTAATGTTATCAAGATCTGACTTTACAAAGACAATATTAGCAAAACTTTTAGAAAGGTTCACGTTATAAACCTTCCCAGGTGTACAACATCCAGTACCCATTAAAATATATGTATTTTTTTTTAATTAACCCTTATCAGAACCTCTTTAACTTTATCTCTTTTGCTTTATAATAATATTCTAACATATCTTTTTATTAAATCCTAATTTTTTCAAACACTTTATCACCATAGCTTGACAAGTTTCTCAGAATAATTGAAATAAATAGAAAAATAGGTTTTCTTATAAACGAACAGTATACAAGATTGACCTAAACTTATATAAAAATCTATGATTTAAAGGTCTAAAGCTCTGTTGCACAAACCCTTGGTACAAAGTGGAAGGTGCTCAAATCTAAGTTTTTTTTTAACTAGTTATTCTTTAGTCTCATCTTTTTTGCTTTTCCAATAGTCATCCATATCCTTGTCAAGGTGCTTTCCCCCAACTTCATTGCCCCAGTACATTTCAAGCTCACGATCTAATTGGTCCTCGCTTATGTTTTTCTTGATCAGCTTGCGTCCTCGAGGCTTGTCTCTTGGCCTGTTACTTTTCTTCCCAGACCTCCCTCTAAAGCTTTTTTTGCCCTGATTCTTACCCCGCCTGTCACCAAACTTGACCATTTTATTAGTTCTTTCATATTTCACAAGCAAAGGGCCTATTTGATTTTTATACAATTTTTGCTTTTTTAAGCTTTTGTAGGATTTGCTTTCTTAAGATAGTTCTGATTTGGGTGATAAGATTCAGAAAATTTAAAATTTGACTGAAAGTGATAAGGTTTTTTGGTTTAGAATGATATTTTTTGGGCTTTGAGAAAAATATTGGTAAATTAGGTTTAGGGTACTAGAAAAGATAATGATTTTGTTTGAAATTGTTGAAAAGGTGGTTGGGATAATGTATGATTGAAGATTGTAAGAAGGATGATATATTTTTGAGATTATTTAAAGATTGGTTTGGTTTTTGGAGATTAGATGCTGATGATTGATTTTATAGCATTTTTGAGATGTTGGATTTTTCTTGGAAAGTTGGGTGTTTGCTGATGTGAAATTAGGTTTTAATCAAGATAATTTTAATATTTTGAGTTTTAGGGTTTTGATTAGCAAGTTTTGGGTTTATATATTGAGTAGCAGCAAATATTAGTTGATAATAAAAATGAACTGAATAGATTTTATCTTACATTAAACCATCAATAATCATCCAACTCTTTCCTAATAAATCATAAGCAATTAAATATTCTAAATCACAATACATCATAATCATCTCTATTCAAAAAGCAATCAAAATATCCCAATCACCTTTAAAAAATCCTAAATTTCCTCAATTACACTTATCTATACTACAACCATCATCCAAATATAAACTTAAACCGAAATAATCAATCCTTATTCATTTAATTCATAATAATCATCATCATCTCCTTCCTCATCTTCAGAAATCCTATCATCTTGATCCCTAACAATAATCCCTTGAGTTTTTTCATAAGGCAATGGGGTGATTTCTCTCATCTTTTTCTCCTCTTCACTAACTCCAAGTCTAAAAGTACTCTTTGGTCCAACTGAAACTTCAGGTTTACTAATACCTTTAATCTCTTTAACAACATCTCCAACAACTTCAAAAGCACAAAACTCTTCAGTAAACTTACAATACCCTCTGCTATGAACACATTTTATTTGTCCTTTACAATTAGAATATTTATTCACAATAGCCAATATAGATGCTAATGAAGAATATTTTTCAGTAAGATAAGATCCCATATATGACTTATTTATAACCGCAAGTGTTCCAAGACCATTTTCTGCTCGTTTCTGAATAGTTTTATATAAATTTTCAGTACCAATAAGCCAGTCTAAGTATTCTAAAGAGTCTATACAAAGAAGTTTATTTGTTGAAAGATCTGATAAAGAGATTTTGCTTGGAGGACACATTGAAGATACTGATAAAGAACCTAAAAATCCAAGGAAAGCATTTTCACTTATTAGGATTTCTTTTTCTCCTTGAAAATTATGAACAGAGTTCAACCATATAACTTTGCCTAAGCCTGTGAATTGCTTGTCTTCGATTATAAGGGTTAATGAAGAGCTTGTGTTGGAAAGAGATGATTTGAGAAGGTGGCTTAAAATTACCATTTAATAATAAGGGTTTATGGGTTTTTGATGAAGTAGATATTTGAATATATTTAACAGTTAGATGGAAGATCATTTAAAATGCTTTAAAACACTGCTCAAGGACTGTCTTAGTGAGAATTATAGGATTGATAAAAATGCTAGTCCGGACAATCTTAGCATTATTGATGAATATACGTTTGAAGATCTTTATGAAGAATTCAAGTTCCTTGTAGAAACTTTATTACTATTTAAAAAGAACGTTAAAAACGTAAATTCAGCACTGAAAAGTTCTAACAAAGAAAACATCAATGCAAGCCATATACACCTAACTGACCTTCCTAGTTATGATAATTCGATTTTATATAACAATGAATTAAAGCGAAAACTGAAAGCAATACAAGAAAAATACGTTGAAAGGATTGCTAAACTCATCAAAGTTGATCGAATACGCATAACTCCAATGCCTTTATGTGCATCTACAGGAAAGCTAAGTAAAATCCACAGTCGAAAGCCTTCAACTTTTCGTGCTATCAATCATAGACACCCTGGTGCAGAACGCTTAGATCATCACAAGCGTGTTCTCTTAAAAACTCTTACATCAGCAAGTAACAACATAAAATTTGATCGACGTAAATCAGCCCACACCCGTTGTCCAACTGAAGGGGCAATCCTCTAACCTTATTTCAACTAATTCTGTCTATTATAAACTTATTTTCATTATAATCTAGAATTATTTCAGCATTCCAGCATCTTTCTTTATAAAAAAATAAATTTTTTTAATGAATACTTCATTTTATCTAAAGAGTGTTAGGTAATTATTTATAAAATCACATGTTTATGATATTATAAAAACTATATAATTTTTAATGTTGTAGTTCAAATAACTAGCTTTTAATTAAACACACAGAACTGATGGATCATTATTACCTTAGTGTTATTAATTTAATTCTGAAATACTTCGAAAATATATTTTTATTTGCTTGAATCAAAATTAACCCTCCCCTAACATCTGAGACTCACTTATAATTTTTTAGCAAATACTTTGGAAATACTAAAATTCTGATATTAAGCCTACAAGTCCAGTCCTATAAGATTCCTACTGTTTTTAGTAAATATTCTCATTGGTTTTCTTATGAGATAGTGTATTAAAGATTTTGTATTGGGAATTCGTTATGCTTATTGTGAGCAGAATATGAAAATAATAAAATTTATGGTTGTTTTAGGTTATATAAATGCATAAAAATGGGGTAAATATTTTTGTACCATTTTCTATAATTTTATAAAGAATTTTGATATATTTAGCAATAAATTCTAGAATTTATTGGGAAATTGGTATTATGCACTTGTTCAGGGCTTGAGAAGTTTGAAAATACTAATTTTTAGATTTTAAAGTGTTTGGAAGTGTGTGAAAGGAGAAAGCGAGTCTTTTTTGATTTAGACTTTGTCACAGGATTCTATAAGTTTCGCAAAGTAAACTTAAGTGAATATTCGTATGATAAAGAGGAAATAATAGATGTTAGCACTAAGTTTGAAAGAATTTGTAATGAAAATTATTAACAAAACTTATAATCTTTAATATGTAAATGAACTATAATAAATGTAACTCAGATTATTTAAATGATCATGTAAAATTATTTCTGACAAGCCAGGAAAGTATATGCTTATTTGTAGATGAGGTATGAACATAGTAAATATTTGATGTATGCTACCTTTATAATAAACATAAATTACTTAATGAAATTTTGTTGCGAGGAGAGAGAATTTGTATAAGAGGTTTAAAGAAGGATATTAGAATTATACCAAGGTTATCTACCTAAAAAAAGATTTCCTCCCACAGGCCAATTCTCAACTTCAATTTAAAGCCGAATCCTTCTTAAAAATATCCTTCACTTTATCCTAAACTGATTTTCAAAATTTCACCACAACAACCAAAGCAAAAGCCTAAAATTTCTCCCCAAAACTATAAAAAACTTGATTTTTCATAGGCAAACTTATAATCTTAGTTACAAAACAAGGGTTAATCATTTTAATGGACATTTATTATTTTTAAAAATCTCATAAAAAGCACTCTAGAACTCAAAACTATACAAATATTCCTCAACAATATATACTATAATAATTAAACCTAATAAAGCAGTTTTAAATTACTTATTACAATATATAAATGGAGAACAGTGAAAGAAAAGTTTGGACAGAAGAGGTAAGATATAAACAGGAAGATAAAATCCTCGAACAGCTTGTTAATACATACGGGCCTAAAAAATGGGCACTTATAAGCCGAGAGTTCAAGGAAAAGTTCAACATCGCGAACAAAACTGGAAAACAATGCAGAGAAAGGTGGAATAATAACTTGAACCCAAAAATCACCAAGGATAGTTGGTCAGCTCAAGAGGAGAAAATCTTATTCGAAAAACAAAAAATCTATGGAAATAAATGGTCAGAAATATCCAAGTTCCTCAAAGGTCGAACTGACAACTCAACAAAAAATCACTTCTACAGCATTGTTCGTAAAAATTTAAGAAGGCACAACAAACATAAGCCTGAAAAAGAAAGGATCGTTGGGAATATTCAAGAACTGCTGAATGACCCAGAAATCGCGAAGGTCCTTTTGAAGAAACCAAGGCATTATTATAAGAAAGCTCAGAAAAAGCATCAAGAAGATAAAAAAAAACATGAAAATGTTAATGTTGAAAAAATCCCATCACCTAAAAATATACCTCAGCCGATTTATGTGAAACCTAAAGAAATTAGGACTAATAAACGCCCACAACAACAGATTATATGCCCTACACCAATTTCTGAAATAACGGCACAGAGTATTTCGACTAAATCTTTTGTTTTTAGTCCGGAAAACTTACTTGAAAATATATACCAAGCGAGTACTACAGCTTCTGAAATGCAAAGTTCTAAAAGTACGATAGACAACATTTTTAAGTTTAGTTTTTCTCCAAGAGATGTTGGATGTACACCAAGACAGTCGTATTTCCACGATGGACAGTTTTTCAGAAATGAAAGTCGTAACAACTCTTTAAAAAGCTTGCATGGTGAAGACTTTGAAAGAAATAATAGTCGGAAGAACTCGGAAAAAGAAGTCAGCTGTTATGGACTACGTTCTGAAAGTAGGAAAAACTCTTCTGAACCTATGGATTATGCCCCTCATATGCATATGAACTTAGGGTTTTCATTGCCTCATTACTCGCCAACTAATCGTTTCCAATTTTATAGCACTCCTAAACATCAAAAGCAATAACTTAATGCTTAAATACAAGTCTATTATCAAAAAAGCTTTAAAATGCTATACAAAGGCAATGTTCACTATGACTTTTTTCTGGCCCTTCAGTAGTAAATTCTCCATGTATAGTTTCTTCTAATTTCTTAATCCTATTTTCCAAAATGTCATTGTTTTCTTCAGTGTTACTTATAAGCTTTTCACTATCTAAGAGTTTCTGTGTAGCTTGATTGATTTCTTGTTGTATTTCTTGGATTTTAGAAAATATCATATCCATATCATTAGTTTCAAGTGTTGCATTATTCCTGAAACAAATCATTTCATCTTTAAATCTTTCTTTAAATACATCGGCAGCCTCACTTAGGTTGTTTCGCTTGTAGTCCATATCATTTATATGAATTGATCCTGAACCCCCATCAACACGTGAAACTGAAAGAAGATCTCTTGAAGTGTGTTTGAATTTTTTTATAGCTAAAGTTGCGGCTCGGCGAATTTCTTTGTTTATATCTTTCATTTGAGAAACTTGAACTCGACCTGGGGTATCAACAATACTTAAAGATGATGTGTTACTAGAAAGACTGTCATCTGGAGGTGGAACGCCTTGAATATCCTCTTGATGGGTTTCTAAATTTTTAGAGTAAACTTTAGATGATGTGTTACCTTGGTCTGTACATAGATCTCTGTGAAACATGTTTTTCATATTTTATATCATGAAAAATTAACTAGAAAAATTGACCAATCTTAAGGATAAAATGATTTTGCAGCTAAAAAGCAACACCTAGTCATGATAATATTATGTCCATATTTGCAAACTTAAATACTTAATACCATATAATCTATCTTTTTAATTCAACATATGCTAAAACGGATATTAACTCTTTAGTTATAGATAACTTTAAAAATTACACATAAAAAAAGTAGTAAATTCATATATCATCATCTTTTCACTATATAAAATAAATATAACACTTTTTTATCAAGATAATCATAAAGCCTTCCCATAAAAATAGCATAATTTTATCTTTATTACCCAATTTTATCTTCCTATTACACTCAATTTCAATTTTTATACAAACTCAATAAACTTTTCAACACCCTAACCTCCATCCTTCCTTTAAAAATAAAAAAAAAAAACATCAACAGCTTCTTTCATTCTCAACATAACCTTCAGACATCATTTGTTATCTTAAAAATATTATATTTAAAGACAATGGAAGACGAAGAATTGATACAAAAAGATGAACCTAAAAGCACAGGTAACAACATCTTAAAATTTGTGGCAATCTTAGAACTCTGCGCTGTATTATAAATTTAGATTATAACAACAAGTGTCATCCTTGGCATAACAAGCGAAGATTGTGAAAACCCAGTTAGGACTTGGTTAAAAGTTACTATTGGGGTTTTTGGGTTCCATTCTATTTTTTTGTTGTTGATTGGGAAATTAGGAGACAAAATCGGTGGTTCAGCCATTGCTTTAAATACAGTTGCCTTGAGTTTTATGTTTTTATGGATGATGATTGGATGGGTGTGGGTGTTTCATGATGATGAATGTCGTGAGAATTTTGAAGAAGGCTATTTTTTAGTCATTGCAATTGTGTATAGCTATTTTGGTATTTTTGTTGCTACGATTATGCTACTTTTAGTCACTACTTGTATTGTTTGTTTTGGAGCTGTACTGATTAATGGTATGCTTGAAGATGAAGAAATAGAGCAGGAGCAGGAGCAGGAGAAGTTAGATAACTGATTATAATTTAGATAAAGATAGTTGAAAAATCAGAGGGAGAATGATGAAGAGGGGACTTTGAGGATGTGAAAAGGGTATTTGGATGTTGTAAATTTATAATGGAAATACTTTTGGATTCGAGCATTAGGAACTGGGTGTTGATACCTATTTTTATAGTTGTCTTCCTAGCTGGAATGCTTCGAATCGTGATTTCTCAGCTTATGGACTCAAAGGAAGAACAAGAAAAGAACGACCTCTGCGTCCAAGAAACAGTACTCCGTGTTCAGCGTCTGAAAAAAGGATGCAAAATTCTCTCAGACACTTCGTATCGGAATAAAAGAGCCTATTTCTGCAAAGCTACAGTAGGTGTGCTACACAAGGAATTCGACTCGAATGCGATGCCATTTTTTATGGACCCTACAAGCCAGCTGGGAATGATAAAAAAAAATGCTGCTTATGGCATTTCAACAATGCTCTTATTAACTTGGGTGTCAAGTTTCTGTTCTGGGTGTATTTTAGCAAGAATCCCTTTTCCTTTAACACAGAAGTTTAGAAGCATGCTACAGAGAGGTGTAGAACTTAGTGCTTTGGATGTCACTTATGTCTCTTCTTCATCTTTATACTTTTTGATGATGTTTGGAATGAATGGGATTCTAGGATTAGCAATGGGTGATTTGATGAAAGAGAAAATTAGAGATATGGCGCTACCGATGATGCAGGGCCCAGCGAAAGATCTTAGCAAAATTTTCAAAGCCGAAAGGGAAAACCTTGAACTTGTTAGTCACAAATTCAGATTAAATGGGATTGAGGACTATTACTTGAAGAATTAGGATAAGTAGATAATATTGCCTAGATAATTCTGAGTTATGTGAAGGAAATTAGAAATTTAGTTTGGAGAATGATTTTGTTAATGAGGTTAAAATGACTTTAAATCTAAAATTTCAAACTTTTTTTACACTAATTGAATGCTTGAAAAAGAATTGCAAAAATACTCACTAGATGCAATCAGATCATAAAGTCTAAGTAATCAATAAAATTATGTCATAATTCTCATAATCCAACAAACCTCAGAATTACAACACAAACTAGCATATTTCCAACAAAATATCCAATCTCACACACAAAATACAAAATATCTCTATCACTTAGTTCTCAAAACAACATAAAAAGTTTATTTATTTATCTTAAGCAATCTAGTGTCTACCTAATACAATTGTCATAAAATAATATGAAGCATCTTCTAAAGCCTGCTGTTTTAGCTTTCTTATGGCCTAATGATTCAAGAAGTGAATCAAACCCTAACCTATACGCTTGGGGTAACAACACTTCAGGACAATTAGGCCTAGGTTCTGAGATCTCCAAAGCATTCCCTTGTGTTGTCGAAGACCTCAAGCGCGAGCATGTCTCAAAAGTTTTCTCCTCAGGGCAATGTAGCTCAAGCGTGGCGATTAACCCAACAGGCGAAGTTTTTACATGGGGCAACGGCTTAGACAATATCTTAGGTCATAACACAGGTGAGGCAAATGTGATAACCCCAACAAAATTAAATCTAGAAAATTCTTTTACAAAAGTTGCTGTAGGAGGAGGACATATGATTGGTTTAACAAAAGATGGAAAACTCATGTCCTGGGGATTAGATGATTGTGGACAATGTGGTCATGAAATAATAAAGCAAATTGTGAATCCAAGAGATTTTCGACCACAATTGCTTAGAGGTAAGAGTCCAGGGCCAGTGAAAGGAGACTTGGATGGGGTAAAAATAATTGATGTAGCTTGTGGGAAGTATTTTTCTGTAGCTTTAAGTGAAGAAGGTTATGTTTATACCTGGGGAGCAGGTCGTGAGTATGCTTTAGGCCATGGGAATAGAGATTCTTATAAAACCCCAAAGCGTGTTGGAGGTTTGGATGGGATTAAAATCACTCAAATTGCCTGTGGGAGGAATTTTGTCATAGCTCGAGATAATGAAGGAGCTGTTTATGCTTGGGGTAGTAATGATTATGGACAGCTTGGTTTAGGACTTATTGAGAAATTCAAAGCTCAACCACAGAAACTTAGGCTTCTTAAAGATGTTGTTGATATTTCATGTGGGGATTTTCATGTTTTAGCTGTGACAAGTCAAGGAGAAGTTTTTAGTTGGGGTAGTGGTGGAGATGGACAACTTGGTCATGGTAATAATTCAAGTCAAGCAACACCAACTGTTATTAATAACTTGCCTAAAATAGCCCATGTCACTTGTGGAGGAGGACATTCAGGGTTTATTACACAAGATTTTAGACTTTTTATGTGTGGAAGAGGTATTGATGGACAGCTTGGTAGACAAGGGAAAATTGAAAGTATTGCTAGCAATAGGAATATTCCTTTACAAGTCGAACATTTTAGTAAATCTAGGGTTTTGCAAGTAGCAGCAGGTATGCACCATTCGCTTGCTTTAGTCATTGATAATTAGTTTTTTAAAAAAGTTTTGATAGTATTGTGAAGAGCTTGAAGGATATGATGTGAAGATTCTGGAAGGATTTTTTTGAAGGAATTAAAGATAAATGTTGGCCTGAGCTTTTGGTTATGGTTTATATTAATATCTGATAAAATTTTATGAGAGCAATAAAAGACACTTATCGCAAAATTTTATAATGATTTTTTATATAAAAGATTAGCAGGTTAGTAACTGTTTTAATGATAATATTAGACTTGTTAATTGCTCATGGATGTTTGATTAAAGAGATTTTATTTTAGTTATCAATATATACAATTATATGTCTAACCCCAGCTAATTAATAATCAGAAATACTTACGAGTATTGAATATCTATACCGATAGCATCTAAGAGATCAAAAATCTTAAAAACTCAAAAGTTTTTGGCTCTGTAACATCTATAATCTATTTTAAGATGACAAATAACTTGTCTCTGAGTCTATTGATAAAGACCAAATTTTGCTAATTATAAGAGAATACAAACTTTTTTAGCTAGAATTGCCATTCATTCTAAACTTGAGGAATTTTGCAACTATTTGTTATGATTTTCTCTGTTTTCAGAAAAAAGTCCTGATTAAGAAGGCATAATCATCAAAAATGCAAAGTAACCTACACCCTAATGGTCATAAAATAAGATTAAGCATCCAATATATCGCATTTATACTTGTTAAAATATAATTCCACACTTCTATTTTTTTTATACAAAAACTATGAGTAAGAAAATCATTTTAATTAGTTTAGTGTGCATTTTCACTCATGGATACACATTTAATAAGTGTTACTAAGATATTTCAGTGTTTTTAATATGTAACGATAGGGGGAATTTAATATCTAAACTATATCATTTTTTGTTAGAATTATGTGAAAATCAGTAGAAATTTTTTATCTGGTTAAGGAGGGTTTTGAAATCACTAACTGGAAGAGTCACTTTTTGCAAGGCATTAGCGATTATGATAGTTTTTATAGGGTCTGGAGTACTAAGCCAAACTTTACCATTATAGCCAAGGACTAGGTCGAATTTGAAGCACTGGCCAAGGGATTCAAGGTTTTCACAGCCTTTTGGGTTCATTAGACTATATAAGAATTACATCTGGATTAAAGAGATAGGGAGGGTTAAAAGACAACCTCCAGTCAGAGGACCAAATTCAGCTTCACCTGAACTCCAGGTTTTTTTATTATTTAGGGACTTGCCAGTGAGCATAGCACCAGTATTCTGACTAGTCCTAAGAACTCTAACATAAACAAGGTCTCCATGCTCTAAATTTGGTCTGTTTCTCTTTGTAGCACCTTCAAAGTCATAAAACTGAAGAAGTGCTTCAAAACGATCGTTAATATCAACCCTATAATGCTCCCCTTGTCTATCAAGAATCCTCCCAATAACAAAATCCCCAGGTTCAGAACAGTATTTGATAAACACTTTTATATAATGGCCGAAATCCCATTAGACAATTATATCATGTAGACTGCTTACAAGATTTGTTTATTACATTAATCTGAATTTTTGTTTTTGCTATTTTCATCATATAAAGGTATTTGTAAAACCTCATATCTCATCATCCCCTATCCTATTATATAAAATTAGCAAGAACTAAAATAGTAAAATTATTAAAAGCTACAAAATATATTCCTCAGAAATTCTCAAGTTTCAATGCTAAACTTTAAACCTAATATCTTATCTTTCTATTTGTGTATTATTATATATTACATAAATGACTATAAATTTGATTATTTTGTAAGAGAATTTAGTTTTATATCAATTTAAGTATTGAAATTTCAAAGCTTAGATACTTATAAGAAGCTTATTAATTCATCAGGTGATATATTTTTGGCTATCAAAAATGAGAGACTTAAAACAAAAATAATTATAATCATGATGATTATATAACTATAGAAAATCATATCAGAGATCATTGATTCAATGAAATTTCATAAATGAAGCTATTAACAAAGAAATTTTTATAATAAAGAAATACTGTCAGGTTATATAATTATAAAACACAAATATAAAATCTCTTTGAGGAACTTAAAAAAAAGTCTTTAGACAAATAAATATGATTGTAATAATTTAATTTAAATGAAAAGATACCCAGAACAAGTTTATTCTAAACCCTACAATTCGTTCTTATCTAAATCTACCACAAGTAGCCGTTCATCTTTGGCTATGTCTAAATTCTTATTTGAGAAACCTATAAACATCATTTGGAAGAACCCTTCTAATAAAAGAAATGCTTCAAGTGATAATCTCCTAGATTTAACTGAGACTTGCATGTTCCACGAAGAAAGCGAAATACAAACTTCAGATCTAAAAAGTCAAGAATGTCAGACCGACTTTCCACAATCCACAAACTTCAACCAAAAGCCGAACTCCGAGCTTATTTTCGAAGTTAAAAGCCTACGCCTCGAAGTTGAAGAGCTCCGAGCAACAGTTAAAGCCCTAGAAAAGCTATTCGAAGAAGCTTTCCTTAAAACCCCAATTGAGCCTCCAGTTGTATCCGAAAAAGAAAATCCTTCATTTAAAAAATCAATCAGACCCCCTTTGCCCTATCATCGACAAACAAAAAGCAACAGCTTTAACTAGTGTAATAATATACACTCTTAAGGATTGTTTTAATAAATATGCAAAAAAAAATAAACTAATAAAGTTTACTTAGCCCTTGTTGTAAGCATAAATAAAATGTATACTACTAAACTAATGATAATTTCTAACAATATAAAAGAAATAGTCATTTTATATAAGAGATCTAATAAATGGCAGAAGATAAATGGAACTTCTTGGCGAACCCTCCAATAGTTGGACCAATTGATACGGATTATCACAACAAAGAGCTAATTGGCTCAGTTAGAGCTTTTTATGCTTGTGGGAAAGTTGCCAAAATGCTTGCTGATTGCAGAAAAAGACCAGAGGGAAGATTTGTGCACCCTGAGAAATGTGAAAGTCACGCAAGAGCTGTTGTTGATTGCTATCAAGAGGTTAGAAATGCTCCTGCTTCTTGTGCCTCGCCATATGAAAAGGCATTTCAATGTTTGCAGAGAGGTGGCTCTTGCGCATCTTTACTTGAAGACTATGTAAAATGTGAGCACCCTGCTGACAAGAAATACAACTAGTTAAGTAGCGATTTAACTTAGTCAGTTTAAGTTATGAGGAAATTTGTAATTAGATTTTTTTTTTTGGAAAGGATTTTATAGGAAAGAATATATTTTGGTTTGTATATGATTAGAAAGGATTTAAGTAGTTTATGACAAAATTTAATTATTCGAATAGCTTTTGAAATATGTTTTGTAGAGATAAAGAAGGAGATTTGAAATATTGGGAAAGTAAGTAGAGGGTTTTTATTGTGAATATAAGAGTTTTTTTTATTTTTGTGTATTTGAGGAAGTTGATGATTGTTTTAGATTTAGGAAGAAGGATTTTTTGTGAAGTTAAATGCTGAAGTAAATTAAAAATTAAGCATTTTTTTGAAGGATTTTGAGTGTTGAAACTTTAAATATTTTTTATATGAGATTTTTGTTATCTTAAAAGCTGTTTTAAGTAATAACTCAATGAGATCATATGAAGAGAATTATATATAAATTCGCAGATATTAAAATTTCCTCAAAGATTACCTGAATTTATAATTAAACCAATCACTGTAAACAGAATTTCCCTTCAAATTTCATTAATCAAAATAAGTTTGGGTATATTTTATCAGCATTATTCTTCTATTTATCCTCATCTAATTAAAACTTATAATGACGTTTTATTTAGCTAAGATTATAATTTCACAAAATATATTGAATAAAATACATTTAACGTACAATTTAAAATTCTTATCATAAATTTCTCTTCTAAATTTCAGCTATAAAATTGAATAAATATAAAGTGTAAAGTCTAGATTAAAAATTATCTATATCAAAACTTATCATAGAATATTAATTCTAAATAAATGATATGAAATAATCATAGTATAATTTGATTTATATGAAAGTCAATATTATTGTCTATATAGATAATTATTACTTAAAACTTTTATAATACTTGATTGATACTGATGATTTTATTATAGAAATATTATGAAAATCTGATGTGTTCATAAAACAATACAATTGAAAGTGATTTTTAGCTTAGACTATATAAAGAAACATAATTAAAAGATTTTTTCATTTTTTATGATGCAAAGTCTTAAATTTATTGCATCGCATTATTCTCGCTTTGATTTCTTAAATATTAAAACTCGTATATCAGTTGTTTGCATAAGGATTTAAACTCATTTCTGATTATTTTTTTACACTCATGACTTTAATAAATAATTTTATGTATTATCTCATAAAATCTCAAAGTAAAACAACTTTAGTAAATACATAAGAGTATTTATATTCATATCAAATAGATAGTTTCAAAAATCTAATAATAAACCCACAAGCAAAGCTTTAAAAACTTATTCTGACTACAAAACTCTCTGTTTTTAATACAAAATTTCCTAACTATACCTAATCCTAGTGTATCATACAAAAAAATGAAATTCCATTTCACCATGTACCTAGACATAGTCATGTTAATCATTAAACCTTATAATAAAAAGCTCCCGAATACTAACTAGGATAGTCTATCGACCAAAATCATCTTCCATATTTTTTCTTAGGATAACAGCAAAATTGTTCTAGAACGATTTATTAAGCAGACTGCCCAAAAAGCAAAAATATTAGTATATATTAATTCATTGGATATTGTAACAAGATCTTAGTAAATATGAATAACGATAGTACCGAAATAGACTCTGTAGGTGTGATTATAAGACATCTACAAGAAGCATCATTTAAGCCTTTTATAAATTGGAAAGGACGAATGTGCTGTATTAGTAATATGGATCTGTTTGCCTCAATTGTTCTTCCAACATTGAACTCCAAGTATACAATTGAGAGTTTTATACAACTTTTGAGAGGTCTTAACATAGCTTTTAAGAAAAGCGATACATTTCTTAAGATAATTTGTCCAGGGATTCATGGCAAATTAAGAAGTCGCTCCCGTAGTCAAAATCCAATCATGAAAAGCTTTGATAAGATTGAGATTAAGCAAGAGAAGCTCTATTCTACTATTGTCAGAACACAAGAAAAACTAGAAAGGGCTTTAAAGATCAATAGACAGATAAAATTGGAATTGAAGAAATCTGAAGAGTTCCAGAAAAGAATTATTACAAGTCAGATAGAAGATATAGAAGCCAAAGATATGAAAGTTAAATATGTTGATAAGTGCTATTCATAATGATTTTTTTTATTATTTGCTAAAAATTTTCATCTTTTTTAAGAACTATTTTTAATTGTTCCTCTTTTATCTTTTGAAAAAATATCTTTGAACTGTATTCGCTTCTCGCCTTCAATAAAAAACGGTATCCTTTCATCATTCAAATCAATACCACCTAAAATCTTATCTACATTTATTTGATCCCCAACATCAATTTTCACCTTAAAGCACTTGCTTAAATTCTCAAGATCAAAAAGTAAAACAAGTGTATTTTGATTTTTCTTAGCTACAGTCACTAAAAAATAGTTATCCTTAATTTTCCTACATGCCCGAAAAATCATTACATAAGATTTTTTAATTGTTAATTTTTTACGTATTCTTTTTCCTTTAAATGCTGATTGTATTCTTATAGCTGCTTCTTCTTGAGTTAAATGATAAGAAGCCTGTTTATCACTATTATCCTCAACAGGGTTTTTTATAGGTAAAGTTTCAATTATAGGAAGGATTTCAATAGACGATGAATCTTTAGAAATAGGGATATTTTCTGTTATAAGTACAGTTTCTAATGGAGGATGAGGATTTTCTACAAAATTATCTATTTTCAACTCTTCATGTTTTTTATCAACAGACAGACTTGGTAATGAAATTGTTTGCTGGTTCGCGATTTCAAGCATAGTTGACGAAAAATTATAATTAGAAAACTGTGAGTTTTTAACAGTTTCACTTCTTGAAGGTATAATCCTTATATCTTCCTGCGAAGATATTTTAAAGTCTTTCAGTCTTGGCTTATGTGGCACATTTCTTTCAATTTTTTTACTTTTCCTATCAAGAACAGGAGGTCTTCCAACAATTCTTTCAATTTCTTTTCTATATTTCATATAATCATTTGTTATAAAATTAGGATACGGGGGCATTTTATAACTATGACTTGCCCTTCGATCTTGAATTGGTGCATAAGATATTTGTTGGCTTCTTATAGCGCTTTGATATCTTGGATCATTAGGTCTATTTATAAGAGCTCTTGATTTTAAAGATGCTGATACAGGTCGAGATTTGGGTTTCATTTGAGATTTTAAAATTTCTTCAAGATTATCACATTGTTTTAAGCTTTCATCGATAACATTTTCTAAGCCAAGGAGTCCTTCAAGCGTAATTGCCGCTTTTTTGTAATAGTCAACAGCTTCTTGAAGGTCTTTAAGTTCTTTTTTTTCGGTTGCGTAATTGAAACAAGCTAGGCCGAGGAGTTTTTTAAGATGCTCACTTGGGTAAGGAATTTTCGATATGAGGTCGATTATCTTGAAGGCACTTTCAGATGCTTTTAGGTGTTTTCCTAACTCAGAGAGGATTGAGCAGTTGTTTAAAAGAGCTGCTGCTTTTTCAGTATCGGAAACCCGGCTGGAGTTGGAAAGAGCTAATGCTTTGTCAATGTATTTTTTTGCTTGGTTTATTTTACCTGTTCTCCGATAGGCACATGCGAGATTATTGAAAACTGTGCAGCGGTCATCAGGCATGACAAAATTGCATTCTTCAATCAAAAGCTTTAGCTCCAAAAGTATTTTCAAAGCTTTGTTAATATCTTTAGAACTTATAGCTTCCCTAGCAATCTTACTTACAAGCTGGGAAATAATCGGCGCTGATTCATGTGATCCATCGATAGTCTCAGTATGCTTAATGAGCTGTATTGCATCTTCCCATCTTTCAGACTTTATATAATTTTCAGCAGTGGTTATAACAAGTTTACCAAAGTTCCCAATTCCTTTATCGTCAATTTCTCTAAATTTCCGCATTTTTCTAATCAAATTATATAAAAACAAAAATTTTCATACAAAAAACTATGTTGTTAGGATTAAAAAAGTTAGTTAAAAGAGTAAGTTTTAAGGGAAATGAAAGGTTTTTATTGATGGAAATCTTAATTCAAGAGCTGAGGTTATTTGAAAAACATAGTTTAGGAAGAAAATTTATGAAGAGCTAAATTGATATCAAATACGACTAAGAGAATATTTGCGATGGCTATACAGATTATAATCTTTATTAGCTTTACAGGAATTTAAGGTTTTTGAACTTTTGCAGATATTTAAAGATAGGATTTTTGTTGTGTTTGGAAAATGCTTTTTTTTGTCACCTACCATAATTTCAGAGTATCACTTTCTTAGCAAGGCAAACCCTATAAAAAGATTCCAATTTTTCACATCAAATGTAAACAAAGTTTTGAATCCTCAAACTTAGAAGCCAGTTTCCAATTCTTATCCACACTATATCTTTAACACTAGTATTCAGTAAATAATTATTACATTTAGCTCTTAAAAAAGTTCATTTTCATTAAGCATATCCATCTTAAAGTTCCCAACATCATCCAATCCGCATTGACAAACTCTATTTTTATCATAAAACTCAGTATTTTCTGTACCCAAAATCTCATTTATTACTCCTAATCTCCATATAAAATCAATCCTTTCCTTCATTCTGAGCATCTCTTCCTAAAACTTATCCTCCCTCTAAAGTATCTTCTTTCAAACCAAAAGAAAGCCATAATTATTTTCTTAACAAAGTGCCTATAAAGCTCAAAAGAACTCTTATAAAACTTATATAATAGTCAGAAACGAGGAATTGTGTCATCACAGCAGACTCAAATTAATCATCACCATATTTATTATATTCATGGTTATTTTCTAATTATGCCTTGATACCACTCGATGATATTGACGTTGTTTCCTTGATTTGCTTGTATCCAAGGATGCTGAAGAAGCTCCTGAACTGTTGCTCTTTGCTCAGGTTGGGTATTTAAACAACGACTAATAAAATCTACCAGTTGAGGACTATAAAGTCCATTACTTGGCAATTGAGGTGGTGGGAGGTTTTGCAAGTTTTCAACCATTTCTATGAAATTGCCTGGTTTTGGATAAGGATAAAATCCCCGAATGAGTTCAGTGACTATAAGCCCTACACTCCAAATATCCCCAGGATAGCCATAAGCATTACGAAAGAGCCTTTCTGGGGACATATAAGTCATGGTCCCAACAAAAGTGTTGCACAAAGCAGCTGAGTTAGCAAGTTCGCGGCATACACCAAAGTCGCAGAGTTTTAAATCCCCTTTTGAGTTAATCAATATGTTATCAGGTTTAATATCCCTATGAACCATATGTTTTTCCTTATGTAAATAGTAAAGACCTTGAAGAATTGAATAAGTGAAACGGAAAAGCACAGACTCAGGCATCACAGGTTCAGGACGGCCAGCTAAAAGTTGAATGACTCGTCTGGTACTACCAAGATCCATTAGTTCCATGGCAACTTTTACTACACCATCAGCAAAGAATGCACCATAGTATTTGACGAGATAAGGACTAGAGAATTCATCTAGAGCTTTTAGATCGTTTTCTAGTTGTTTACGTTTGTCACGTTCGTATATGTTGATGGATTTTAAAGCTATAAGGGTATTAGAAGGGATATGCCTAGCTGCGAATACCACACCAGAAGAGCCTTGACCTATAACTTGACCAAACTCAATCTCTGTGGGGACTAAAGTTAGAGACACCCCTGTCGATGTATTCGTGATACCTTCTTTTCCGATTTCCAGATCAAGTTTATGAAAACGAAGAGCATCTGATGATCTAAGTAAGAATTACACGTCTACTGATAGGGAATCTTCTTCCATGGTATTGTCTGAAACACTTTCAAGAATTAGTTTTTTCCCTCTATTCATATATATATAAGAAAATTGAACATATTAAGAAATCATGGTGTTTCATTTTTATATAAAATATGATAGGTTTATTATGAATGGATATTATTATTATTATTAGATTATGGATTTGAAAGTTTGGTAGAGAATGAATATTTAAAGTTTGAATTAGGTTTAGAAAGGAATTGGAATTAGTGATGGGATTAGATTGGGTATGGAGAGGATAAGGATTAGGATATACTAGGTATAATAAAATTATAAGGGAGAAGGGATTATAGAGATTATAAAAATAGATTAAAAGTATGTAAATTATAGAAATCAAAGCTGATTTTAAATCATTATTTATAACAAAAACTATGCAAAAGAATATTAAGCTAAAAAAATTTGTAGGATTATAAGTTTAATGAAGATATAAATGAGTTAGATGAGCGGAAATTGTTAATACAAATACTCATGAAATTTCTAAATTATATTTTATATTCTTTAATAAATAGAATATCATAATATAAGACTATATCAATATCTCAAGAAATCTTAATCATATTCTTTATAAAATTATTTGAAGTCTAAACATATATTTTATTATGAATAATAACTCCTCCATAATCAGCCACCATAAAAATGTCAATCATCTTTAAAATCCTTTATAAAATCCATCTCCAAGCCTCTAAAACATAATTTTCCTTGCGAAATTCTATATTTACTTATAAATTCATATCATTACCATTAGTTATTTTCCATATATCTGCGCGATGATTCTATCGGCTGCAAAAATACCTTCTTCATAATCGGTTTATCTGTAAGCATACCCCCATGATTTTTAATATCCCAACTTCCATAATGTCTATTAGAATGTGCTGCAGGAGAGGGTGCATCTTCAATGTGTTTAGCTCTAGGTTCCTCCCTATCTGAATAATAATTTTCAGCTCTTTTCTTATTTTGGTATTTTTTCAATATCGTCGTATCTTTAAACCGTAAAATTTTCTCTTGTAACGCATCTCGGACCTGTGCTCCAGCTATTTTTGTAAAAAAAGCAGACTTATTTTGAATGACAAACGCAGGAATTTTCCACTTTTTATTGATTTCATCATATTTAGACTTGTCTCTTATAGATCTCATTTCAGCATTAGGCAATATATACTTAACAACTGTTGATAAGAACTCATGATCGATTTGCTTTTCTCGATAGTTTTCAAGAATTTCTTCATGTTCAACTTCAAATTCATGATTTAAGTCTTTGACTTCAGCATCAGCGGCTTGACATTTTATTTTTAGTTCCTTTTTTAGCTTGCGTAGGTCCTCAAGTTCCTCTTGGACATTTGCATATTCTTTTTCTTTTATGATAATTTCTTCATCCCGCTTCTTGAATTCTTCCAAAAGCTTTTTTTCTTTGTTTTTTTGATTCCTGAGCATTTTCCTATAATCCTTTTGTGCTTTCATCCTTTCTGCTTCAGCTTTGTCTAGAGCTTCTCCTCCTTGAATCAGCGTATTTTTAATTTTAGAAAGCGTTCTTGTGATTTCAACTTTTTCAGCATAGTCGTCAAGTACAGTTTCTTCAATTTCAGCTAAGACTAAATTACTGTTTGTATTTTTCATAGGCTTTGATAAGTGTTTTATGCTTTTTCTATTCCCATTAGCTTCATTTTCTTCTTCATATTCCTCAAAATCATCAGAATATTCTACATTAGCCTTTTTCCGCACAGGGACTTCGACATATTTCTCAATAACTTTTTCTACCATCATTGGTTCTCCATTTTCTTGTGCTTCCACAAGTTTTCTTAGTCTTTCGATTTCTTGAGCATATTGCCTTATGAGAGCATCTTTTGGATCTTCATTAATTTTTGGCTTATTTTGTATAAACTTAGCCCTGCTTGCATATCGTAATGTGCTTAAGCTTTCATCATAATTATAGTCTGCAGGAGATATAACAGCAATCATTAAAGTTTTTGTATTACCACCTAAGGAATCTTGTAATAAAAGAGTGAGTTTTGAGTCTCGATAAGGAACATGATGACTTCCTTCGACTAGAGCGTTTATAACATTCCCTAATGCACTTAGAGAAAGGTTAATTTTTATAGCTTCTTTTAGTCGGTCACCTTCAGCACCAGTTTTTTTCTGTCTTTCTGACCCAGCTAAGTCGACTAAGTTAAGCTTTCCTGCTCTGAGAAGATTTTTCCCATTTTGCAACTCGGAAGTTTCTACGTAGATTGTGAAAATTGCGTGGGATCTTGATGACTTTTCATTCATATTGGTCTGCTTGACGATTCTGTGCTGGTTGCCTCCTTCCATTGCTGCACCTATATCCGCAATGTTTTTCACAGGGTGCTCTTTTAAATGATGGACAAAAATACCTTTATTCTTATCTTCTCTAAGCTCAAGTTTAGTATTTGGGTCGTAGTTTAATAAGTCTCTAACTTCTTCATTGTAAATTTCTATATAAGAGCACCTTACAGAGAACACTTTTTGTTCTGAAGCTTCTGAAATACAGCCAAAAATATGCGCGAAGGAGTTTGGAATTATACCTCGGAGCTCAGAATCGTGAGGAACTCCTAACATGGTGTAAGTTTTCCCACAGCCAGTTTGACCATATGCAAAAATTGTGGTGTTGTAACCTTGTAAGGTACATTCGACTAATGGATAGGCAGATTCGTCGTAAAGCTGAGTCTGAGTGAATGTATCGTCAAACACAGCGTCGTAGGCAAAAGTTTTTGCGATGTTTGTTTTTATATCAGTGATAGCTACCTGATTGATTTTTCGATCGAACTGAACTATTGAATAGTTTCCTCGTTCTTTTTCTGATTTATTCAAAGGACGGCTCCTGACTATAACTCGAACAGTCTCCATATTTGCCATATGTTAGTGATAATCTTTATTTGATAAATTTCTTCTATTAGCAAAATAGTAATTTTAAAAAGCATTTCGATATTAAATCCAAAATTCTTCGTGAGTAAAATGGAGGAATACCCTTGCTAAATCTTAGAAACCAGAGAATTTCTTAACTCAGCTACTTGCAAACGAAAAAATATTTTAAATACTGATGAGACTGAACTGCTATTTAGAATATACTTCAAGAATTATAACTTTGAAAAGTGAAGAAATATTTGTCTATAAAAATATAAGGAAAGGCTTATGGTTTTGTTGTTAAAAACAGCAATGAAACTTCAAAGGGAAACTATTAGAAATAAAGGAATAATAAAAGTTAAAATGTCTTAGAGGAATATACCTGAAAAATCTTCTGGGAGAATATATGAAAGGTCCAAACTCATGAATTCTGAAATGTTTTCGAGTTTCTTAATGAGAATCAAATTAAAAAAGCGAAATGAATTGTTGCTACTTGATAATTTCTGCCCTAATATTCTTGCAGAGATGAATAGAAAATATAAGTAATAAGTGAAGCACTACTTTAAAGCAAGCTAGAATAAGTATGCTTCTAGGGAAAAAAGCAAGTCTAGGTTTAGTTCAAAAAACTCAGATAAATGATGATAAGAGGAAGGAAGGAAATGAAAGACAGAAATTCAGGGATAGGTTATGAAGCTTAATTAGGGAGAGAATGAAAAGTCCTTGTATTTCAATTTACTATATGATATAACAGTTGTATAGAATTACAAGTTTGAAAGCAAATATACCTATAAATATGAATTCTCATGTGCTGTTATATAGCTTAATATAATTCAATTATTCTATTATCAAGTACTGAAGGAAAGCTATGCTGATTTACTTGTTGCCATAGTTTAGTGGTTTTGTAATGCAGATGCATTTAAAGTCAATACAATGGTTTTAAAAATAATTTATAAAAAGTTAAATTTGTGTGAGTTTGTCTAGAAGAAATAATTTATATCCTACTAAAAGTTCAACTGGAAACTGACTTTAAGCGCTATTCATAAAGCCTAAGGAACCTTTAATTATCACTTAAAACTAGGGGATTTTTTGTATTGAGGTTTTCTTAAAAGGTATAAAAATAATCTTCCTGATATTTTCCATAGATTTTTAAAAAGTTAAAGTTTGCATGTTCTTTAAAACTGGTCTGCTTAACACTTAAGGCTTAGGAAATAAAAACTTGAAGCTTTGAGGAGTTTCATATGATAGTTAATCTGATTCAATATGTTTTCAATTATAATATTTAATCAAATCAATCTGTTGAGTGCTTCTTTCACCTAAACCATAGTAATATCCAGTTAAAATATAAACTTATCAAAATTTATGGTTACCATTTTTTTTAAATTCTTAACAATATTTCTATTGATTAACTATTATTTTATTTGCAATAACTGTTAATTTGGTTAAAATTATAAATTATGACGACACTCAGCATACTTACAAACCATTTTCTTCTTCTCTTAATCTATACAATAGAAACAAAGTAATTTAATGCATACTGATTATTTTCCTTGTCTTAATATCATCCTGAGTTCTAAACACGATAGTTTAACCGAAAGCATTTACAAGTTTGGAGAAATTTATGATAAATCACTTGTTTTAAGTAATAATCATCGAGGCCACCTGGCTGATCTGTATTTTTCTTATAATTTCAAAGCGAGAAAAAGAAAAAGTAATACTAATAAATGGAGCTCCGAAAAGAACTACTGGATTACGTAGATGAAGAGCTGAAAATCCTTCAAACTGGTTCTTTGCATGAGCTTGAGCCTTTGTTAGCTATTGATGGTGAAGCATTTATCAGCGAAATTCTTCAAGATGATTTTTACTCTCAAGTACTTGGAGGGACTAATTTTACCCTGAAAACACACCTTTCCTACCATATAAGGAAGCTGAAAGAATGGCAAATAACACCCGTTTTTTTCTTTAATGGAATATCTCTAAGACCTGAAACAGCAATCATCGCCAAAAAGTGCAAAAAGTCGAAAAGACTGTGGGAAGAGTTTTCAAAAGGCAACCAGGTAGAAATTGAAAAACTCTTAGTAAAACAAGACGTATTAAGTTTAGAAAATTATAGAGAAATTCTTGAAGTTATCAGAAATGAAGGTGGAGAAGTCATGAAATGTCCTAGTCATTGTGGATTTCAAATTTCTTATCTAGACAAAGTTGTTCGAGGAGTTCTTGGGGGTTTAGATTTAACATGTTTTGGGGTTACTAAAATTATTACATCACTAGAATATGAGACTGGGATTTATAAAAGTGTGAATGTCAATCAAATGCTCAGGATTATGGAAATTACTAGTAAAAAATATATGGAGTGTCTTGTTGCAAGAGGTTTTTGGTTAGGACAGAAGTTTATTAAGATGTCTGCGATTGAATTGCTTCAAGAGTTGAAGGTTAAGGATTTGAAAAATATTATTGGAGATGATGGAAAATACCAGCATATTGAAAACGCTTGCAGTGTGATTGATTCGCAGTTTTACTTGTGCTCAGATCAGACTAAAGTGAATTTTAAACCAAATTCAATTATTTCTAGTGTGATACCAGCTAGATGTGCTGAAAAATTCTATTGCGCAATGTGTCTTATAGGTTTTTCATCAGACTTACTAACTTCTTACATTAAAAAAGTTGAAGTAATGATACCTCCTATATCAGATTCTCTAAAATACAGAACCCTAGTTCATAAATATAAGCCTCTAATGAGGAAAATATACAGTATTTTGAACCGGAACTTTGATGAAAATCAACCTTTAAGTTTGAAAGGTGTAAAAGTTTACTACTGGTATGATGAAATCCAACCTTTTCAGCTTGATTTTGAAGTAGTAAAAGAAATAAACTGGGAACCTTTACTTGAGCATTTATTAAATGAAAATAAAGTTTGTAAAATTCCTAGTATTGACTTGCAATCATGTGCTTCTGCTCATATTGACATATGGAGAAATCAAAGACAAGTAATTGACGAATTAAAAAAACCAAGTGAAAACAAAATCGAACTTACAAAAGACTTACTGAAAGTAAAAATGCACATGAAAGTATTAGAAAATCTTGGCTTTATATCCCCACAAGGTTTCCCAACATTATTTGGAAGAGTACTCACTTTGTCTAAACCTGAGTTCCAGAATGAAATTTTCCTTATACTTGAACTACTTAAATTAGGGCTTTTAGACTGGAAGCCTATGAATAGTATTTATTTGCCTGAGAATGTTTTGAAGAAAATTTCCCCTGATAGTTCAGATTATATAAGGATAATTTCTAGAGTATCATGCTTTATTCAGCCTAGTCTTAATGGAGAACTTTGGACTGCTCCAGTTGATCATGATCTCGCTCAATTTTATTCACTTCTAAGGCATATGGTAAAAACAGTTCAATTTTTAGTTGAAGTCTATTTATTAGAAGATTTTATCAATGGGCATATTGAAATAACTCGTGAAACTATAACATCGCTTATATCTTATGCACATATTTTACCTTTGAAAAATGTTGCGGTTGGTATACAAGTTAAAAAACTTCTTGAAGGTAAAAGTGTGAATGATTTAAAGAAGGAAATGCCACAGATACTTGATATTGAAGGAGATTTAGAAAAGGCTTGGATTTTTTGGAAAGAGGTGCATAGTGTTATTAAAATTGTTACAACAGAGAGTGATAGTGTTAGGAATATTATTGAAGAAGCAAGCAAACTTTTTAAGACCTCGTTACTTAATGCTGGAATTCACGTTATTTAAATTAGAGATTGTAAGAATTTATGTTGTAGGAATTAATTAGATTATGGGTATTGTGAATTTTTTGAGATATTTTTGTAAGAATTTTGGATGTTGTGTGTATTTTGAACTTTTATATTGCTTTATTATATGATCATAGAAGATGTGCAGATTTTATAAAATAATTTTCTTTAAATTTTATGGAGTGAAAGCTCAATAGTTACAATAAATAATGTTAAAATGATAGATGCGTATTTTTATCATAAATTGATTTTTTACTTTAGTTTTTATAAATGAATCTTCTAAATGTTATTTTATTAACTTTGATTAGTGCAGTTATATTCAGAATTTATCACAAACTGGTATTATCTTATACCGATTTTATCATAGATATTTCCTTGCCTTATGGTAAAAAATTTAATTTAAATTGATTTGTACTTAATTTTGTCACATAGCTGGCTCTGTCACTATCGCATTCATTTCTCAAAATAAAAAAAATATTTTGATAAAACCGATTATCAGAAAGTTAAGTATATAAATTGAAAATTTACCTAAAAAAAGACAGCAAAAAGTCCAGGAGTTTATTCTTAGATAGAAAGTCAAAATCATCAGATATTAGAGTGGAATCATTTTTTTCTTATAATCAAATCATCCTCACACACAAAGATAGTGTCTCAGAAGAATAAATTCAAAATTTCTGTCTAAAGCAATATCTAAGTTCTGATTTTTGCACAAATCCGATTTAGTCACAATTTTTTTTGTTTTTACCTAAAATCTGAATATTTTTGTACTTTAATTAATTATAAGAATTAAATTATTAGTTTTGATACAATCTCACACTTATATTATTAATATATAAAATTTTAACTATAGATTGCTATTCAAGATTCATAAATATTTCACTAAAAACATTATAAAGTATATTAATCTTTCAATTGCAATTCAAAGATAATTTATTTCAAGAATAATTAATTACCATGCATAACTTAAAGAAACTTAATCACACCTTAAAAATTAACTTTAGAAACTATATAACTCCTAAATCTGAACTATCATCATCACCTTCAAAGAAATAGAAAATAATTTTTCAATAAACCAATCTTTTAACTATTTATCACTAGCCTAAATAATCAAAAAGTATTTGCATTGATCTCTACATCCATCCTTTAATCATAATCTCAATCAAATCATTCTAATCTTTATAATCTTTCTTAAAATCCAAGCCTTCTCCAAATCATTTAAAAAAAATTATACCTTGTCCTCACAAAGTCAATTCCTCTAATTAATTAAGCTTAAATACAAATTTAGTATAAAGTCAGCGAAAAACCACTTTTTATATCACTAGTTCATCTAGGGATAGTTGTTCATCATGCATTATTTATATCCATATTTTCCAGGGTCCTATACGTCTAATTTAGTTAGATTTTTCACGGAGCTTTGCTTGAAACAAAGCATGAGAAAGTACTGCTCCTCTAAGTTCCATGTCTCTGCCTTCAGCCTTTAAACTCTTCAAAGCTTCTTTTATAGCCTGCAGCGGTGAAGTGTTTGTGACAATTTTCCCCTGTTTGTCGATCTTGTCTTGGATTTCATCGATTTTCTCATTAATCTGCTGAAGCTGGCTTGAAAGCTCGGCAACATTCTCATTGCTTTGCTTGTATCTGAGTTGGATTTCATTAAGCGCATTAGCCTGAACTCTATAATTCCCAGTGATTTCTCCCATAGAAGTGTTGATTTTCCGTTCTTGAGCCGAAATCCTCTCTAAACTTTTAGACAAATCATCAGCAACCCTCCTTAGTTTCGCTTCAGTTTCAGGGAGCTCTTTGAGAATTTTTTCTTTAAGCTGCTTAGTTTGTTCCAAATGTAGACGCCATTCTCGCGAATCCCCACCTGTAGGATCTGCAACAAAACGAAGTTTTGGTCCGACCCTTTCAACTTCTAACATCCACTCGCTAGGGTCAATACTCGACCAAATCGGCGCATTGTCAGCTGTATTTTCTTCTTCAACATGAGCTTGTCCAGGTTTGACTTCAGGGTAAATCGCTTCATCAAAACTCTCCTCTTCAATTGCATTGTCTTCCATTTCATCTTCATCTCCACCAATGTTTTCTCCTTGTATTTCTTGTTCCTTTGGGAAAATAGGATTTTTGAACTTGAACTTTTTTGTGACTAAGGCTCTTTTTGCAAGAGAGAGAAGTATCATACAAGGAGCTTCTCCAAATCCAGATCTGATTTTCTGTGGAGGGTAATCAATTGTGATACCTAATTTGGTCATTTCTGCAATAATGTTGTTTGCAACGGTTGAAGGGTCATCGTATTTATTAAACCCAGTAGTTGATCCGTTTAAATTCAGAAGCCAAGAAACTAAAGCAGTGAAGTATTGCTGCTGGTCGGACTGATTCATCCCGGCACTCACAAAATGCCCTTTGGTTAATGGCTTGAATCCTTTAGTAGCTAAAAATAATTCTTCGTAGTTTAGGACCTTGAGGATATCAATGATCTCTTCCATCATGACTCCAGGGTCTAATTGTCCTTGAGTAGATTGCTCAGATTCTCCAGGTTCTACCATTATATAAATTCAAATGTTTTAGATGAATCTTAACTTGATTATTAATAAATATTTTTTTATAACTGAAGGAAATATGTAGAATAAATAGCTTATCTTTAGATTGTGTTTATGAATTTAGGGTTTTCTTGTTCGAAGAAGTATTATGATAATAATTATGAGTATATAAAAGTTATTAAAAGTACTGAAATAGGTAAAATTATTTTAGAAAAAGGGTACTTGCTGAAGAAAAGTGGCGGGATGAGCAAGATTGGGTGCTTGCAATTTTTATTTAATTTACATACTTATATTATATTTATACATTTTTATTATCTATCATTAAGTATATATTTTTATTTCGAAGGCTAATCGGAACTGATAGGAAGCACAGGTCAAGTTTTCGCAAATAATAAAATATAAGTTATTAGCAGAAAATGCAAGTGAAAGAAAAAAGATCCCATGTATTTGATAACAATTAAAAAAATATAAGTTATTAGCAGAAAATGCAAGTGAAAGAAAAAAGATCCCATGTATTTGATAACAATTTATAAAATATAAATTTTTACTATAATGCAACTAAATAAAAAAGGAAATTCGATTTATATGTTAAATTACTTATGATAATGTCTTAGAAAATATGAATTCAATTATTTATTGAAATAGTTTAATGTTAAAAATATGAATAATATGTATCAGGCTTTAAATTAAATTTAATAAGTCACATAACTTCTGTAATTTATCTTAGATTTCATATATAAACAATTCTTATACAACAAATAATATTTTGACTATAAAAAAATAATAATTTTAGACTTACATGCAAAATGAAACCTGCGCAAGTCAAACAAATATAATCATACATGCTATGGGGGGTTATAAACTTAAAAATTAACACTAAATCACTGACAATATATAATCTAAAGAAAAATCCTTAAAACTCCAGTTCCTAGGCTATTTTTATGAAAAAAATACGCAAAGTTTAAGAGTATTTATTATATGCTTAAAGATTAAAGCTTGCTATTGATATTATTAAAAAAAAATTATAGTTTTTTTTCTTATTAGATAATAAAATTATGCAAAGAAAAGTTTGGCATAGGATGTAAAAATTAAAGAGTGCATAAATTTATATAAAAAGTCAACTAAAATTTCACTCTTTTCATTTATTTTATTAAAATTAAAAATATGCTCTTTTTTGATGATAAATTCCAGTCATTATTAGTTTTGGTTAATTTATTATTTAAAAAGTTATTTTGAGTTTCTCAAGTAAAATACTATCAATTTTAAATATTTTTGTAAGCACCTTATCTATGTGAAATTGTCACTGCATAATAGAATTGATAAAAATTTTCTATATATCAAATATATTTGGTAATTGCTTTAAATTTGTATATAAAAGTGATACTAATAATAAAATTTATGATAACACTGTACTCAAATTGGGTACTTAGAGTTAAAATAGAAACAAAGTGAATAAAAGCAAATTCAGCTTGAAAAATCATTTCATTAGCTATTTACTTAATACTCTAAAGTAATTAAAATATTTTACTAGAAATTAAAGCAATAAATCAGTTTTTCACACCAACAATTTAGGGATATCTATAATTCCTTCATTAATATATAAAATCTTATAAAGTTCAATATATTCTATCAATGAATCAGCCATTCATTATTAGCATAAGCACTTCATCTACTTGCAGTAAATAGCTCCTGTTATAAAGTTGAGCACCATTATTTTAGCCAAAATCACAAATGAAAAAAATAAAGCAATCAATACCCTGCCAATTTCAAGTATCATATTTTTTGATAATTTTATCAACGAGCAGTAAATCTCTATTAAAACATTAATTTTTTATTATCTGAAGTAAAAGCTTTACAAAGGTCAATTTTCTGAAATTTCATAGGGTATTTAGCTTATTTTCAATACTACCAGAGCTAATATCCTAGAAGTAAACTTTAAAATCTATATCTTAGTAAAACTAGAATAATAGTAATTATATGCTCATTAAAAATCTATATCTTAGTAAAACTAGAATAATAGCAATTATATTCTCATTAAAAATCTATATCTTAGTAAAACTAGAATAATAGCAATTATATGCTCATTATAAATTTAATACACTTAATGCTTTTATAATTTTTTATGTATTTCAGTCTAAGTTATGCTTTAATTTTCTCTTGGATCACCCGACAAAACTCTTGCATTTCCTGAACGTATCGACTTGGCAAATTGTTAATTTCACTTTCATCCATATCTTTAAGTATCTCGATTGCCCTTCTTATATCTTCAATTTTAATAATCTGAATACTAGTACTTGGTCTCATTGGCTTTGGGCTTGATGTTGCTGAAATGTTTGAACCAATTGATCCATTGTAAATACGAGATCTCCATAAAGGAGAGCCATTAAGCCTTGGAGAACTAGATCTAAAGGATGTAATATCTGAGTAATGGTCGAGTTTTGGTCTTTCAAAACGTGGAGGACTAATGCCGCTTCGAATATTGCTTTTAAAAGCTTTCCAGGATGGGATTGATAAGTTGCTTGGGGATTTTCTTCCAGATATCAGTTTGTTGTGAAATTCTTGAAGCTTTGAAGAACTGGATGAGTATTTAAGACTTGGTTTGTAGTAAAGCATGCTTTCAGGTTTTTTCCAACTATATTTTGGGAAATCCATTATAATTTTTGAATGCGTTTAATAATTCTACTAGAGATTTAATTAAGTTTTATTTTTTTTTGAATGATGATTGTAATATTCTGATTGAAAGTTGAGGAAAATATTTGATTGAAGGAGGATTTATTTTTAAGTGTTGGGTATTATTTGTATAAGGTAAATCGTTTATATAATGATGGATGGAAGAATAGAAAGCTAATAGGAGATTTTAATGAAATTTGTAGCAATCTCTAAGTATATTTAATATTATATTAAATATATATGATATTTATACAGTAAAACATAACAAGAAATTCAGATTAAAGACGATATATAGCAAGTTTATTAGATATGTGATACAATATTATTTTAATAGCAGTTCAATTTCATGAAAGTTATGTATGACATAAATATATCTGGAATAATTCCTTAAAAACTTTAAATAACTAAACTATTCTTATCCTCACACCTATAAGAAGTGATTAAATACTTTTTTTGGTATTTGAGATAGGATTTAATAATTCCTTCATTTTATCCATCCACTTGTAAGAAAATAAAGGATCAGAAAAGCCCTATATATCGATTTCAATATGTTAGTTTTGAAAATGCTAGTAAACCTTAATGAGAAATCCTATGTGTAGTAGCATAGTTAAATTCTACCTAAAATGGTTAAGTGCCTTGCTAATATTTTTAGAATAAGTAACTGCTTGATAAGAAATTAAAATCATACTTACTAAAACCTTTGAGAAATATTTATAGAATTTGAAAAAGAGTTTGCATATGTGCTAGATTTAATGAATTTGTTTTATGATTTGGTGTAATACAAGCCAAGCTTTTTAGCTTACCTTCCATACTTTACAATGCAGTAAAGTTTAGTATAGCGATATAACATATACAGAAGAAAAAAAATTTGAATTATAGCTTAATATATAATTATTATGAAGAAGAATGGCTTCAATAGACCCTTTCATCCTTATCAAATCGCAAGTTGGATAGTTAGTCTAAGTCATTTTATAGTGATATTTGCTATTATCATGCCAGATCTGGAGATTCAAAGAGAATTAATAATCTTTATAACATTTACAACTTTCTCCTTGCTCTTATTATGTACACTAGGATTCTGGGCAACACTTTTCGATCCCAAAGTTATGATAATATCCCAAAGAGAAGCGTAAATTATAATTAGATCATTGCAAGGTCTAGATTTCTTCTGTTCAATTTGTAATGGATTCGTTACTGAGAACTCTAAGCACTGCTCACAGTGTAATAAATGCATAATTGGATTTGATCATCATTGTTTTTGGCTAAACAATTGTATTGGCATAAAAAACTATAAATTATTCTTTATGCTTATTATAATACTGGAAATCTCATCAGTGCTACTTATTTCCCTTGATTTATATTATGTTAAGTTATCTGAACTTAATAAAACTTTATTGCCGATTGTGGTTATTCACATGATTGTGTGCTTTATAGTTCTAATTGGAAATGGATATTTAATAATTTTTCACATTTGGTTAAGATATAATAATCTAACAACTTATGAGCATATAGTAGCGTCAAGGAAAAAAGATAAAAAAAAGAAAAAATCTAGTCAAATCATTCAAAGTCCGAAATCAGGTAGCCATAGAGAAAATTGTGGGACTATTTTAAGCTCAGAAAGTAATGAAATGCTTGCAAAATTGAAAATCAGCAAGCATAACAGCATGGTTTGTGATCTTTCAATGAGCTTAGAAACATCTAGACGTAAGCCCAATAATACAATAGACATAGTTGTTAGAGAATCTCTATGTAACGGTATAAGTTAGTTAGTTAGTTAGTTAGAAAATATATCGTTCACAGTCGTGAACTCTGTATTAATTAATTTTCAGATGTTTTCTCTTATTATCAATGTTTTCTACGAAATTTTTTATGATGCTATCTACCTTTCTTTTAATTTTATTCAAAGCCAAGTTAAATTTAGAATTTCTCCAGAGTAAAGCTAAATTTAGATGATTTTATAGCATGTGACACGGAAATGATATAAAATATGAATAGAACCACTTAGATAGCGTATAGCCTAATTATAACTGATCTTCGTTGCATAACACTCAATCTCATAAAATATTATCAAGTTTGCTTCGCTGAACCTTCACACATAATTTATTGCAACTTTAACTTAGACAAGCGTATTTTAAAAATTAAACAAGAAAGATATAGGCATTTCGATTATAATATATATTATTGATATCTGATATATAAAAGATATGTTTTTTTAAATGGTGGAATTAATTTTTAACTTCTGGGCTTTTCCCATAACTTTTTCATTTGGACTATAGAACTATATATATATAACGTAATATGTCATTACGAATAAACATATTAAAAAGACTATATTATTGACATATTATACAAAAAAATTGATGTATTTTTATATAATACTAGGTGCACACATCGTCATTTTGGTTTTTATCATAAAAGGCCTTCCTAAACTCTATTATATTAGTGTATTGGTCGATATTGAAAAATATCTTTGCGGCTTCAGCATTAATTCTTGATATCCTTTCCCCAAAAAGTTGATTTTCTAGCCTAAATCCACTTTTTTCAGGTGCAGGGTTGGAATTCTCCCTAATAAGTTCAAAGCTTTCAACCTTAGAGTCATACTATTTCTGACAGCTTTACGAGTTTTTAAGTCGATCCTTGTCAGAAAATGGGCTAATTCATGAAATAAAACAACTAAAACAGCACCTTGCCAAAGAATTGAATTAGTAAAAATAACAACATTGCAGTTGATATAAATTATCATATCATAAGATGTCATTCCATGGATAGAAGGCTGAGTTTTTAGTAAGAATATCTTTGGAAATACTCTTTCTTCAAACAAAGGAATAAGTTCTGATATTTCAAAATACTTTTTAAATAGATTTTGTAAAATATCACTATAGAAAACTTTCTTAAATGCTTTAAGGACTTCTGGATATTCTGTCAAAGGAATAATATCCTGTTTAAGTGGTAATTCAAAGAAAAAATAAGTCCAGTCATTTTTCATAAAATTAAGATTACTCAAGCCGTTCACGAAATAATGTCTAAGATCTGGATGGCATCCTAAGATTCTATATATAGCAAAATTATATCTGATTTGCCCTTTTGGTACGATATTCAATGCAAAGTTTTGCAAATTTGCTATGTCTGAAAGCTGAAATAATATTGAATGAACAAAAATAACAATTTCATCAACAACTTTTATACTTTCTTCAATTGGCGAGTCATAATAACTATCAAAAGCTTTTTTGAAGTGTGAAGAAAATCTAATGATTGCTGCATCTATTTGATCTTTAACACTAATCCAATCAACTGGTAAGTTGAAAAGCCTGTTTATAATATCAGTAAACACGAAAATTATCTCATCGAAAATACAAGACTCTGTTGCATTTCCTTCAAAGCAACTCATAATATTACTGTCTTCAGCTTCAACATCTAATATTTGAACTTCATTTTCAAACAAATTTATTAACTCATTGCAACTGGTTCTTTTTCTTTCTGAATAAAACACATTTAATGCCCCTGAAAGCCAGAATTTTTTTCTTTCATCATTCTCAACAAAGGCCTCAATGCATGTTTTTATGGCTTGCTCAATTTCTCGAACTTTTTGCTGAAGATCTGATAAAAAAATATGATTCTTTAGCACATTTGATGTATAAATATCGCGAACAGTCTTGTTTATACATCTATTTTGGCACTCATACTCATCAATCTCTAATAAATTTAAATTTCCTTGAGTTTTATTAAAGATCCACAAAATCAAAAGGCCTATTGAGAATGTATCGCATTTTTTGGGATCGAATGGTAGTAAAGAAACTCCCTTTCTGGTACAACACTGCAAAAGTAATATTTCAGGAGCAACAAATTTTTTATTAAGAAGACTTGAGAGTAATTTCCAATTTTTAAAGTCTTCTTCAAATTAATCACAACTCCTACTATATAAAAAATTTCTTATTCTAACTGTTTTTTTGGTTTTATCATAGTAGATGGATCTTGGATCAATACCTCCATGAAATATTTCTTTTTGATGCAGCTCTACAATACCATGAATAGTTTCTTTTATCAATTTTTCTTTTTTTCTTAGATTTTGACTGCTTAGAATAGAAATTAGTTGCTTAGTATAAGATTTTGAAACTAAGAAATAGGAGACTTTAGATTCCTCATTAATTTTTTCAAAATAAAAGCCGATACATTCGCAAAATCTACTAGAATCCGATACCGATCTAATTATTTCCAGTTCTCTCTCTGCGAAACTATAGATATTTTGATCAGAATGAAGCTCAAGTTTACGAATTTCGCATCTGAATCTGTCTCCATTTAAATAATAATCTCCAAAATATACTTTTACACGAAAATTTCGATTTTTTCTCTTGTAAATTATCTCCTCAACAACTAAACTCTCTGACTGCTTTTCCCAATATAGCGATGGGTATGTTT